>DWEM01001478.1:0-14134 GCA_018245935.1 Agara belti belti | reverse complement strand
ATTATTTTGTAATGAATTAAATAGACTTGTATAATGAGAATAAAGATAATATCTCATCCTCATGCAGGACCGCCTCGTCCAGACCTAGGCAGACGAACCTTATAGTTTCCAATAATATGACATACCTATGTATCCTCAAGTTGAATTTCTCAACTAGAAGTTGTCCAGGTGGCCCAGGTCCCAGCGCGGTGTCCACCAGCTTTTGCTGTTCTAGAGTCAACTTTGGTAATTCTAAAGCCGGTAGAGGTTCCTCAATGAGGCTTTCGGGTATACTTAATTCATACTTCAGCTTATGTTCTAACAGTGCTATGTTTTGCTTTTGATTCACTTTAGATATGATATCTGACTCCCGTGCCGCATCTCTCACCTTCACCTGGTTGTCTTGGATCTTTTTTAAATATTTCGAGTTCAATTTGTGTAACCAATCATTAGACGTGACCGATCTGTCTTTGAATGAATCGCGTAATGTATTTATTGGATCGATTTTAACGGAAGATGAAGTCGATGCCTCTGAAGGAACTATGTCCACTTCGGAATCTGAAGAATTGATCGAAGCCACCGTAATTGGGTCATATTCCTGTGTCGATTCATTTTGCTTGTCGAGATTTAACCCTTTTTCTACTAATATTAATTCATTCAAAGCATTCTTTTGTGCTCTTTGAGTGTTACGAAAGATTGCAGCATCTTCTGCAAGGTTTGCTATATCAGGTTTACCTGAAGATATAGACTTTACACCGTCGGCAACTCTCTTTATCAGTTCTTGGTAACTCCTCTTCTCATCCAGGTTATATAATTCTGAGAGTGTTGTCCTCACGTTTCCATTTGAATTTTGTAGTCGGCTTCTATTTGATAAAAGATTTGAGGTTTTCTGAGTCTGAATCCATCTCGGTATGGGCGTAGGAACCTTTCTGTAGGTTTTGGTGACTCCAGCTGATGCCTTGAATTTACTACTAGTTCTTGGGGATACATTAGTGAAATTGCGATCATTCTTTTTCTTACATAACTTGTAATATTGTGTCTGTTCTTCATCTTGAGACTCTTCAGCATTGGTTGCACTTTTTGATATAAAGAATTTATATGGTTTAGGAGTTGGTGGAGTTGTCACCTTTTTCACAAATATAACATCATCTTCCTCATTATTGTCATCTACTTCATCATCGTCATCTAAATCAATATATATTCTAGGCGATTTCTTAGACTTTTCTGGTTTACTTTCAACAAAAGTGACCTGAAAAAATATTGCTCAAGTTACTGAACTGATAATTTTTGTAAGAAGCCAATCTGTTAGGTACTAGGCCATAGATTTTAACTTTACATAATATGCATCATTGATTTAACAGAGCTTAATTTATATTTAATTATTTCAGCAAAATACATTAGCTATTAAATACCAATGTAATTTATAATGTTTGTTGTTCTCATTACTATCTATCTGTGCAATATATACAATATAATAGGGTTTCCACAGGTATTAGATATCAAGTAGAAGTTATTATTTATACAAACTGCACCCAGCATCAACTACAAATTACCTATTGCAAAATATAACAATATATTAGTATTACAAAGATAAATTATGAAATGGTAAAGTAATATTCCAGATTGTGCATGTTAAGGTATTGTAATGAGACCACACTGATGATTTGTGTGGATGCCGATTTGTAAGGGAATTTAAGATCTCATTAGAAACTTGCAATATAGTATTAGTATGTGATGTGTTGAGGTTTATTATGGATATATACCTCTGGATTGTCATCATCATCGATGTTTATAATGGAATTTAAGGGAGTGTGCATTCGTGGTTTCCTGCCTAAGTTGGATTGCCCATTTTGAGATACATCCAGCAGCTTAATCGGCACTGTTCTTATCCTGTTCACAAGCCGTCTTCGCACATCATTTGGAGTTGATGTGCTCGGATGCTCCTTTTCTATTTCAATTGGTACATATCGCACATTTTTGTTATTCTCATCTTTACCCCAAACATCTGAAAAATTTAGTACAATTTCCAACTGTTACGAAAGAAAGACCGAAATCATAATAAATGAATGTAAGACAATGTGTTACCTCTCGATGCCATAGTTTCGGGAAAAACGGTTTTCTTTAGTCGTTTGTACCTTTTTTGATTAGGCGATTCTTCATCAGATGAAATATCATCGTTATTTCTGAAAAACAAGCGTAAGCCATAACGCCGGCATGGCTAACGAACTCAGTCATTACAAATGAGTGAAAAAATCGACTTACTGCCAGAACTTAGAGGCCACTGTTAGAGGTATTTTGATCATATTTGCTTAGTTATTATTGTTCATATATTATAAAATTGACGAGTTTGCCGCCATAACTAAACTAACTATAATGTCGTAAACAAGAAATGTCATACCTGTCCCTTTTGTAGCTTGGTCTAACCACAGAGTCGTTTTCGCACCAATCAAAGAGACTACGCACGTAAGCCAAAACGGCCTTCATTTTAATTTTATTGTCTTTCCATCACCTAAATAATGCATATATTAGGCCAATAAACTACAAAACACATTGAAACAACTTTGATAAAACGACAGCAACGATGAAACCAGAGCCAGTGAAATGCACCAACAGATTAATAACAAAATTTCACAATACATATTGTACCACAGATAATGTACACATTTAATCATTTTAGATTCTAAGCTTATATATTTTCTTATAAAGTTTTATTCTTTTATTTTTTTACACTATTTATTAGTGAATGCTAATAACATGTTGCATTTAGTTGAATCTATATTTTGTGTTACAAAGTCGACCCTATTTTCAAAAATGAGAGTTAGGTCAATAAAAACCATAGACATATACTGCAAGATCAGTTTAACCGCATAGCGATAGATATAAGTCATTTTCATTCAAGAAGTGCGGCCGTAAAAGCTTAAAACCATCATTTTATATATCAGTAGTTAGTTATCTATGAGTAAAATATTATTTAGGTGCCTCTGAAATAAAAGTTCCATTAATATTCAAAACCTTATTTCCAATAAGGAATATTTATAGCACACCCGTGTAAGAAACTTTTACCAAAATGATACAACCAATTATGCACATCTTAAACCACAAGAATATTGTATTAGCTAGTGGCTCGCCAAGGAGAAAAGAGCTTTTGGAAAATATTGTAAGTTAGCCTAAATTAATATTTTATAATTACACTGAATATAAATTATTATTTTTGTACGGAAAGCCCATCATAATTGTTTGATATTACAGAAGGGAAGGTCATAGATACAGGATATAACATGTTTCTCCAAGCAATTCACATATCTAACCAAAACTGTCCTGTTACACTATTATAATGTGGATGATATTCGAGGTTTATAGACTACTCTGAATATCCATCGCTTTATGACTGAATTTAAAATAAGTCGTGTATAGAGTTGATCTACAGTCTACTCACCATTATACAGTCTCAGTTTGCTCAAGATGTTATTATACAGATATCCACAAAGGTTATATGTCTCATGTAACACTCATGAAAAAAGCTGTAACTCATTTAAGAGGTACTTGCAAGTTGAGTGGTTACTATCACACATACAGTACCAATACAGTTTCAGCTTACTGTGACGATACGCTACCATATTTTATTTTAGTTATATGCATATTAAACCATAACAAATGTATTTAAAAAAATTTCAGGGTTTAAAAGTAAAACTGTGTCCATCGGTCTTCGAAGAAAATTTGGATCCAACAAGTTTTAGCAGTTTTTCAAAATTTGTAGCAGAGACAGCCCTTCAGAAAGTTCTCGAAGTTGATGGAAGATTAAGAAGACAGGGTGATCCACCAGATGTGGTTATCGGAGCTGATACAATGGTCATACTCGATGAAGAAATGTTTGGCAAACCTACCACAGAAGAGGAAGCGTTCACAATGCTGTCCAAGTATATCTGGCTTAATTGAAATTCACTTAAAATAATTTACTCTCATCTACAGTTTTATTTGGTTTTATCTTGATATTTCAAATTTCTGTAAAAGACAGTATGATATAATGAAATCATACCATAAATATTTTCTCAATCGAGCATACCCCTTCAAGCCCCCCTGAATAAGGGTATGAAATATAAGCCACTCGGTTATTATTATTTACAGGCTATCGGGTAGAAAACACACAGTGTTAACCGGTGTGGTGATAAAAAAAGGTGATGAGTTTGTACAGTTTACAGAGAAGACCTATGTTCTGATTGGTGAACTGGACGAAAAACAGATAAGAAGTTACATCGCCACAGGAGAACCCATGTAAGGCTCCTAAGTATTGGGATAATTTTTATAGCGGTATCAATACTTACTTTGTTACCCATAATTTAGTGATTGTAACATTAATGTGACAGTTGTATATATGTATTATTTATGCATTTGTAAATGTTTGCAGGGACAAAGCTGGGGGCTACGGCATTCAAGGTGTCGGTGGTACATTGGTAGAGAGGGTGGACGGAGATTACTTTTCTGTAGAGGGGCTGCCAGTATACAGGCTGTGTACTGTGCTTTATCAATTGTACAAAGAATATTGAAATGACAATCGATATCTATGAAAATATCATTTTGAAGGCTGACCAATGATTGGTTAATGTATAATTTAATCAGTAGTTTATTTATTACAAGCTGAATCGGCAAACGTTGTTCTGTCATATAAATTATAGCAGACCGGACCACCTGTTGTCATGGTTCAATTAAAATAATGGTATAACAACTTGATCTCATGTATGTAAAGTTATCATAACACCAGATGTTCGGTGCCGACTCCTCCGTGCTACTCGTATACCAGCGGCAGTTTGGCGGTGCGGTGGCGTTAATTTTTTAATTCTTCCAACTTTTTTAATTCCTTATAATAGTAATGATAGTAGTAGTAGTAGTAATGATTTATTTGGATAAGGATCAATGCAAAGGTAATAGATAACTTGGTCTGATTTTAGTCTGAATTTCTATCAATTTTTAAAATTTTAAAAAGTAGTTATAGTAACATAGCTACAATAGTTAGACATATGCTATCGCGACATTTTTTGTAGATATCAATATGTTCTTTAATATTGTAGAACATTTTTTCGTATTTATCTTTCTTCTATCTATAGACATTTTATGGGAATTTTGTTCCACCTTGGCTTACATTATTATCGTTTTTGTAAGGATCCTTATTTTTTTACTGTAATTAATATAGCCTATGTTGATCAGTGATAATGTAGCATTCAAATGGTGAATGAATTTTTGAAATCGGTCTAGTCGTTTTTCAGCCTATACCTTACATACACACGGACGCACAAATCTTTCCTCTTTATAATATTAGTAAAGATATAGATTATATTACAATTAAATATCAATATTGTTTCTCCAAGTGGAAAGCGACTTTGTTTTATACTATGTAGTGATTGTGATGTTACCAAAACTTAGTGTAAGTTTTAATAAACAGACATATAAAAATTGATCTTTAATCCATTCCTATTTCTAACGTACCTACATACTACATAAGTAGGAGAAAGGCTTGCATTTGATTTCGACCTCACCTGACGGCAAGTGAGGTTTAGTCTAAGATGTTTTCCTAAAAAGTGCCTATTAACTTTTGTCTTGAATAGTTTCGTAATGATAATATTCCATATGTCATAAGTAACTCGACTGACTAAAGTAAGAAAGGTGAAAGGTGGTTACCTGCAACATAGCCGTGGAAATGTTTAGTATCAGCTTACAGTTCTGGAAAATGCATAATCGTTACCTACCCAAAAGTATTTAATCATAATACTTATACTTACCCATACAGAGCAGACAATTAAAAAACTTTTAAAGCACTATAATTTTATTAAGAATCATAATAACTAAAGGAAAACAATAAAATATGCTTACAATATAACTTATCTTAACGTTAAGATTTAGTGATATTTGACTATAGCCGTAAATGCTGTCAGTCCATGCTATTAGGCATTCATACGAGTATCATAAAGTACGCCAACTTTAAATGTATCACGTATGATAGTGATAGACATGACAGGCTCTGCGCTGTCGGACCCACGACAAAAAGAGATGTAGGTAATCGAGCGTGAAACATTAATAACAATAATATCTACATGGCCTTCTGATCTCAAACTGAGCAGTCTTCGTTATATGCCTAAAGAATTGATTTACATATATATACATTTTCAATTATATACCTTGCATATACCTACATAATTTGACACTGACAATCTGTATATCGATGATTGTGCTCGGTGGGAATTAAACCCACAGTCTACAGCTTCGCAGTCAGGATAAGTCTAAGGACCGGCCATCCAATTTAATAGCGTATGTTTAATTGCATTTATACAAAACTGATCTAGGTGGATAGTTGCAAAAATGATTATTTTAATGATATTATTCGAGCACTATTATTTAGCAGATAAAAACTTAAAACTTCAATCACCGCGCCGAGTGTTGCTAGTTTCCACAGGCGATGGTTACCGTTTATCGAGCTGCCGATCTACTTGTACAAAAATCTTCCTTTTGTGCTGCTGACAAGGATTTGAAATGAATGTTTAGAAGTTTCAGAAGTAATTTTCACAATACCTAATTCATTCAGGTTTCATAGTGCACTGACGTTTGTATAAATACCTGTCTTGCCGCTAGGAAGGTCCGTGGCGATGCGCGTGAGGATTGTCCACTTCTCTGATGAGCGATTGTCTAGCAGATGAGTCGACGGAAGCGGCCACCGCCTGCGACGCCGAGGCCGTGCAGCAGGAGTTGGGCAAGTACAGCGGGTCCACCGCCATCACCTCGTACTTCGTGAGCACTTCGAACAACTCCTGCTTCGCGCGAATACGAAGGAGCGGCGTCAATTTGCGTAAAACATTCTTCATGTGTACCGCGAACGAGCCTATTTCGTCTTCGCTGTCTTTTATACAAGACGCAGCGTTCTGCAGCAGCGCCTGTTGACGGGCTTCGTCCCGCTTTTGGAGATATGGAAATATAGAATTATTGTCGAGAGATTTTTTAATTGGCTTAATTCTTTTCTTTCGCGCTTCTTTGCCCGGCGACGAGCCGTCCGCGGCTTGAGATTCGGCATTGTTATCTTCTGACTGCATATATAACTCTAGCTGCGAATTGATATCTACGTTAGTGATTTCTCTTTCAGTTTTTACATTATCTAAAAAACTTAACAATCTGCTGTAAGTTTGAAATTTGTGTCTGGGGTTTTTGGACGATGCGGACCCGATGCCCGATAGCACCTTCTTCTTTTGTCGAGCATAAGTGTCCTTTATGTTTCGCCATCGGCTCTTGCAAGCGTCGGCTGTAACATTAGTTAATATTTAGGCATTATTTTCAATATTATAATAGCAGTACCTTTTACTAAAATGATAACAAATTTCTTTCGGTTCTTCCGTGCAGTAATGGTGACATCTGTTGCAGTGTTTAATTCAACGCTAGAGTTGGATACGTGTTAACCACAGATGTCGCTGACGCGATTTATGCACGGGCATTTCAAGCAAGTGAAACAAGTGTCAATCAACTCGACTCCAAATCCCAAAACAAAACAAAGTTCAATTGTAATGAATAAGTTACTACTGATATTATTACTTAGGTTCGTAAAGTTTCATCGCTAGTTACTTTATACGTTAGCAATACGAACATAAAAGTTACACTCACGATTTTTATTCAGTTGTGCTCCAATTTCCCGCCAAACATTTTCTCTAAAGATTACATTTTTATAAGTTGCATTGGAATTGTCGTAAAGACAAGGATATACGCCTACTAAACTGATTAGGTCCTCTTCTTCTTGAGATGAAAAACTATCCATTTTGATCGTTATTTGACACAAAATAACAATATTCACAAGGTAAAGCCGCGCGGCCTATGCGGCCATACTTGTTATGACGCGTCACAGCGCCGCGGCTGCGCCGTTCGGAAAGGGAAATCGACGCGTGACGCACACCGCAAGCCGCAGGCCGCTAACTGGGAACTAGGGTTACTGTCCGTCAATATTTTTACTACACTATCCTACTTTAACAAAAAACGAAGGAGCACTAAATAAAATTCTGCCTTAACAGAAGGGATTATAGTTTATTTTCAGTACCTATACAGTTACGCTTACGCATGGTCGTTTCTTCTCTGTCTTTCAATGTTTTTTTATATTTTTTGTTGTAGATAAGTATATCAGAGTATTTTTTTCCAACAAAAAGTTTTCACGACATTTATAAATTGTATAAGTAATGAGCAATTACGAAAAGATTAAGAAAAGTAATTTGCATTATTTTAATTAAGTGCAAATCTAAATACAACTTATAATATCTAAATTAGCTATTGTAAAATCATATTCAAACATATATGCTTTGTTTAGGCAAAGAAACAAAATGAACCAAATTGACGCATACTTTTTATTTATAGTGTGTCAACGTGTTTTGGCGCAGCTTTCAACCATTAGACATTGACTTGTATTATTTTATGGTAACCCTACTTGACTCCCCCGGTATCGGTCTCCTCGAACCTCTCACTTATTTAGCAAGTATGAGAGCGAGATGGAATGACAAATTATAACTCATCGAGAAGTTTCCGTTCAAATAGAACGATGTTTAATGTATATACACCTGAAATAAAAATCTTCTGCCAAAATAAATAATTATAGGCAATGAATAGATAAAATCGTGGTGCTTGAATCCGCAGCCAACTATGACATGGTATTTATTACCATTGCCACACAAATATTTTAGTTACATTCTAGTCTACCTACACTGGTATACGCCATTTTCGAATAGTTCTGATTCCCTTATCATCCAGTATCGGACCAATAGGCTTATACACATTTTTTAAAATGATCCAACTTTAAGACAAGCAAATATTTACCTATGAAACAATTAAAAGAAATGGTAGCAGGTACAGTAATGAACAACCCTGGCTACAGCATCTGGCCGGTTCACGTGGAATGTTTCCTTTCCGGGAGATATATGGCCCTGCCAGGATGTCTGGAATCGTGTCTTCCGATGGTTGTTCAGAAAGAGGATATGAACAGTAGTAGTCTCTTAGTAGCAATAGCATGTAATATCTCGCGACAACACACAGACGACTGTCTGATCCCAAACCGAGCAGACCCAGTGCTAGGGTAACCAGATAGTTATCAAACTACATATTTAATTTAGTACATACCCATTTGATATGGCGGCGTGTATGTGTCAAGAGTTTGGTGAGTGTGGAAGTAGCTCGTCAGGTCTGTGAGGATTGCGATATTTGGCATCCGGAGCTCTCTGCCTACTTGTTAGGCATCTTGCGTGATGGTATACGTACATTGAAGGACATACAGAAGTAGGAAGGAAATACATACTCAAGGTTTGCTGCAGCAAAGTCGTTAGATTGTTTTTTATAGTCGCTACAAAACATTTTAGTATTCAGATACTTATTAAAAATTTGAATCAGGGGTTACGACTAATATCGTTGTATTAAATTAATTACATTAGATTACTTTTGTTGCATCTTCGCGTTTTGCATTGGACTTTTTGTCTTTTAGCAAACCAATTATGAAGTTTTGAAAAAAAAACAGACGTTGAATTATTACATAAACATTAAAATTTACGACATAATATCAGCATAATTTTAATTAACGAGACACGTACTATAATAATAAATACGATAAAATAACAAACAGTATCACATCATTTAATTAATTAAAAATAAAGGCAAACTTATTATGTATGATGTGTTTGTTAAGTTTTGTTTACATGACAAGCGCAAAATTAAACAGCTAATCACTTCGTCATTCGGTTAACGGTTTGTGTAATAACCCTTAAGTATTTTCCCCTCGGTAATTACGTTGACGAAAGAATGCCTATGTGATCATAAAATAAGCAAGGATTAATATTAGTTGGGGAACAAAGACAAAACAAACAAGTAATAATCGGTAAGTGAATAAGACCAGATCCGAGCCATCAACACGAACTTTGCAGAAGCGTTCAAGTGGCAGTGAACTATACGAAATGGCGGAATACGGTGCTAGAAAAATAAATGACTTGATAATTCAAGACAAGTAGCATTAAGGAATCTATTCGAGGAGAATATAATAATTGTAACATCGAATTATTCTTACGCAATGGTCATTAACGCTCACAGCGCACAAAGGAAAGCAAGCAACTATTCCTACAGTAGAACGATTTCGTTAGGTTATTCTATATATGTCTAATAGATTCTCTACATAATACTAGTTTTCTGCTAGACGCAGGTACTTATCACTTACGGAGTAAAATCTCTTTTGTAATATGATGAATACACGGTAATTAAATGGAATAATAAAATGTTTGTAACGTTGTGTACGTGCCATTGTGTGCACGTTATAGCCCGGTGGTGGCGATGGTCTGGTTTCCATCGCACGGCGCCCATAGCGCGTGGGAGTGCGGAAGATGTCGCGTGTAGCGCTAGTGATGGCGTTTCACCGGCAACTATCGTTACAACATATTACATTTACCGAATATTTTTCGTCTATCGCACACGTTCTTTCCGTACCTTGAAATTACAGTACTTTACATTTTACGAAACTAATGAGCAGCGTATAAAATATTGGATTAGTAAAATTAAGGTATTGGTTTTTTATTTAATGGAAATTATTACCTGTAATTTGATCAAAGCATTGGAAATCCAGTTTCTTTTTATTTATTTACTATTCGAGATCGATTTAAGGCATCTCTATTGTATTATTAGTGATTGTCGATATTTTTTTCAATTATTGATCAGTCGTGTACACCACTATTCTAATCAACTTTTTCGACAAGTCCCCGAGTGTGTTGATGCACTCGTGGCATAAAAAACGATTGTTCGGTGTGGGAACTAGAGAATACTAGAGATTTACCACCTGTCTCCGGCGTCTTGCTTTCGCACAAGTATACATAAGTAACACCGCTGCCGCATACAATATTGTACAGCATTATATAGGGTGTTTTATATTGTAATGGTTTTACCATGAATTTGAAATACATTTACTTCTTCATCTTCTTCAATCAATGCACCTATCCCTAACTTATATAACGAGGAAAACAAGTCACCAATTTCATCTAGTAAAATTTATCTGATTTAATGTAAAGTATATCGAAAGATGTTTCATCATATATGTATACGTTCATAACTTCATTTGGTAAATAAGAATATTATGTACAATTTACTATGATTCCATTGGATTGCGATTAAAAATAACATCTATCTGCGTAACGACGAACTTCCGATTGTTCTCTCAAAATCGGAATCGGGGCTCGAAAAAACAGTGGGGGTGTGGGAATCGCGGACAGATGCGTGCGTTGCACCGGATCTCGGTAGGGCTGTCGCGTTTGGAGGGTTATGAATAAAAATATAAAAAAGCAGACAAACAACCTAAGGTTATCACCATCGTATTTGCATATGCCAATCTTTTAAAAATCTAATTAAAAATGAGTATTGTAAGTGGACTACACATTTTGATATGACGGTCCAGGAAAGAGTTTGATGTATTTGCTCAGTCATATCTATAATTTGATTTATATTAACTTTCTTTACGGAATGTTTGTCATGTCCCTTGTTCGCGTTGCACGTGTCCGAGAATACTATTGATAACAGTGCCACAACTGCGAATATTAGATGCAGTATTTAAATAGGTAAAAATCCCATATATAAAAGACGCGTGGCAACCCTATCTCCGGCATGTGGCGTCGATCTGTGAGCACCATAGCGATGCTATGCATTTATTTCGTTTTGTCAATTGTTGTAAGCTGCAATTTGGTTCCTCTGTCGTGTTTCACAGGTTGTCGGGTTTTGGTGGGAATCACGAACACGAAACACGCGAATAACCGTTTATGAGTTTTATTATTCGCCTGGTTGCTCGAGTTGGCCTCGGTTCGATTCCAATCGGGACATACATGCGCGATGAGCTCTGTTTGTGCTAAATACCTATTGTAAAATAATATGGTATGATGAAATAATGTCTCAAACGGGGTAGGCAGAAAGCACCGGCTGCCAAATATATCTATCGTTATAAAGCTGTGCTTCACATCCATCACTTCTTTCTTACGTAACATACAGAAACAGTTTACTAGCATATTATCGGTGTTCAAAATCCGTTCACCTAACGTCTACTCTTTGCTATTAATTTATGTAATAAATCCCAACTCACACTATATTGTTTTTTTTCAAATCCCGTAAAAACATGTGAACATCAAACAGCGAGCTGTTTACGAACAACCCTTGGCTTGCGGCGATGGCATTCAGTGTAACACGAGCTCGTAAACCCACCAGTCCAAACAACTAGCGGTGTAAAATTAGCTTATTTTCAATGGCCGTTTGTCGCTGTGTTGCTTTACGCGGCTGGAACAATTGATAGAGTACTTACCATTTAATACAATAATTAATACATTTATATTTCAGACTATTCTATAACGGATACAGATAATTAATTGCATTCAAAATAATGTTAGTATTTATTAGTCATTACAGTTAATAATAATAGTATCAATCAACTCAGATACGGTCACCTCGCCCCATACTAAACTTGGCACAGCTTGCGTCATGATAACGAGATAGCTTATAAAGTACGTTACCTACATTTTTACCACAATAGTCTTAGTGTCCTTCACATATCGCATCTCTTCAGATGACCCTCTAATAAGACTGCTAGAAACACAGTTTCAGATAGTGTGTATTAGTTTAATTGTAGTTACAGTAGAAATGGATGTAACGGTGGTACTTACCCGGAGGATCATGTATAGGATCTACTACCTACAAAATATGGATTCGGAAGGATAATAGTGGCGCGAGCGGCGTGCCGCGTGTAAAGAGGGCGCAGTTCCCCGAAACATTGTTACCCCTTCGGCCATTTCCGGCGGCGCTTCCTGTCGCACAATGTCAAGTTCGCCGCCGCCCGCCACGTGCGCGAAACAGAGGCTGCGCACCTTCGGAGGAAAAAGAATTGTAAGCCCGCATGTAAACGATAGTTATTGTTATCATACCATCGCGCCAGCTTCCTTGCGAAGCGAGCACAACTCACCGAATGTCAAATGTTACTTTCAACACTCCCTTCATACAGTCACGCCTGTATTTGACCTATTTGGTCAAGGTAAGAAATCAACATTAGGAAATACAGCCAATTAATGCCCTTTAGTAGAGTTACACAACTATACTGTTTAGTTTCCTCAAGTGTAACCAGGTGGTGGGCGAGGGCTGTGAAGGGAACGGGTCTGGGCCACGGAGAAGGGCCTATGAAGTACACGGCCACATATGGCGTTTACGACACTCCCGCCCACGCCCACAAGTGGGCGACGAACATTCTAATGACTTTATGTAATTTGTCGTTTTTGCTTTATATGGATTTGACATATAGATAATTTTATTTTAAGTAAATAGGAAAATTGACACATACCTATATTTAAAGTGCACAGAGATTACTACAGGAACTTTACCAGCTTTGACCATTACAACAACTAAGCTTAGACTAACCTGGCAATGAACTCTGTACTTTAAATGAGCAAATCCTGTGTCTTTGTGAGTATATTATTTGTAAATGTCATATTGTTGTTATTTAATAATGTAACGTTGCTGACGTGTGTTCACAATAAATTATTATAATGGTAGATTGCGGTCAATATTATTTATTATTAACACATTATAATTATGTTGTGATGTTATTGACCGAATATCTATGAATGTTGTAGCAGCCTTGAGTTATTATTGCCGTGTCGGCCGCCCAAGCACAGTGTTTAGTAAGCGAGCGTTAAACATGGTTATTTTTCTATCTAAGGCTGCCGGTGGGCGGCGCCCACGGAAGGTGATAATCAACTGAACTATTGCGCAACGCCTTCACAAGTTCGGCTCAGGTTGCGTTCGTAAAACAATGTTTTATATCATCATTAAGTAATATTCAAAAAAATTCAAAATTCAAAATTGTTTTATTCATCATAAGGTACATACATACACTCAATGAAGGTCATGGTTTAGTCATCTTCATCATCATATGAGTTCTTTTATAATAATGCCTTCCTTTAGAATACCTATGTTTGAAGACGTCTACCTCTCTTGAACTTCGGTCTATCTCTTTTTGACTCACACGTCTAATAAGCTAGCTAGATTTTAATTACTATTAAGTAAAAAATAATAAAACGTAACATCACGCCTGTATTCCCCGAAGGGGTAGGCAGAGGAGTGTAGTACACCCCCACATTTC
>DWEM01001477.1:0-14137 GCA_018245935.1 Agara belti belti | reverse complement strand
GCCAAGTGTGGATAGTTTCACACAAACCTTTGTTACTGTATAATACGCTAAAGGGTGTGCAGTTGTTTCCTCATTTTTTTCCTTCACCATTGTAACAGGTGATACCTGAATTACTAGTTATAAAATGCACATAACTATGTTAAGCCAGAGGTGCAAGGCGGGACGCAAACCCAGTTACCACTGTCGTGGGAGGCTGATTATTCAAACCACTAGGTTGTCACTGCTCTTGCCACACTAAATCAGTACTTTAGTTCAAATTCAAAACAGACATGCACATTAACTTTTCATTTATATTATCATCATATTTATTTCCATAATTTAATATGAAAAATAATGGGTTCATACTTGTCACATATAAAAATTTATGTAACTGAAAGTATGGCTACACTTTGACGCTAAGGTTTTATATACATTGGCAGAAATCCTTATTCATGTTCTCATTTGTTACTTGCTGTTAACAAACAGTATTAAGGAAACACAGAATACTTGTTAAATATGCAATTAGAGCTGGCTCATCTAAGCCCTGACTAATACATGCCAGGTTTGGGCTTAATATTTAGTTTTTAGTTTTTAGTATCTTAATAGTACATTATCCACACATATTGATACTTTTGTAATATAACCAATGTGATTTTTCTGCTTTGCTTAATGTAGTTTGAAGAGAAGCAAAGAAGAACTAAAGATATATTTTTTATACTAAGTTACTCGTCAGCGTCTAGGTCATGGTCCCTGTAATACCCAGGAATAGGACTAAGTGCCGCTCGAAGCAATAAACAATACTTTTAATTTCAGATATGCTCTTAAATATTTTCAAATCAACACAGTACCATTTTTCGATATATACATCCACTATGAGGACTCGTATGGTATTGCTCCAAAGAAAAGAAGGATGTTGCATGGTTGTCAGAATATAACCGATTACCACATTGTATCTACATCGCATACATTGTTGAAAAAGTTACCGAATGAATTGTCATCTAAATGGGATTGGACCAAATTTATCATAACATTCAGCCTGCATGAGAATACTGATATTATGTGGTAAGTGTTCTTTTGTCATGTTGTAGCTTGAAAGTATTTACTATCCGATACTGTAACTGATGTTAATGGTATAATCTATATATTATGTATTAAAGTGTGTATTGTGAAAGTTTGAAGAGATATTAGTTTTAGCTATTGATCTAGAAGTACACATACTTTGTAAAAGACATACTTTTAAGGATTTTACCAATATATTGGATATATATATATACATATATACATAATTATCTTGAAAAATTATGGTACTATGTTACATTTTTTTAAAAATTACTAACTTTTCAAAATGTCTTTAATGGTTGACACTGTTCTCATAACTATAGATATTTAATCAAAATATTTACTATTACAGGATGGTAAAAGAATGCATGGTTATGTTAACTAATATGACTGAAGCACAATCAAAACTTATGGCTGAAAAGCTTAAGTTGAGTAGCCAAGATACTTCAAAAAATATAGCATTACATGACAGAGAAGTACATAGTATAACCAATGAAAACACGGAAAATGTTTATTTAAGCACACCAAGTGTTGTCAACATTAATGGTATAATGTTGCCAGTGTATGACAAAAGTAGTGTTCAGTGTAGCAATTTAGTACCTGTTAAATCCACTGTTGATAATTTAAGAAGTTTGGCTTTAGCAGTTGCTTCAGGTATGTAATGTTTTATTTTATATTCTTTAAAAATTTAGGATTATATTTATAAGCCAAATATAAGAAAATATATAGAAATGTTATATTAAAGAGCAAAGATTTTTGATTATATTTCCAAGCTGTTGAAATTATATAAAAGAAACACTGTGTTATATGAAATTGAAAATGTTTTTTAATAAACATACAACCCTTAAAATCAATATTTCTATTTACTTGATATCTTCTTAAAATCTGCTTACTGCCCTTTAATACTGCTTTACTCACAAGAGAATGTTTAAAAGTCTAATGATTTTGAATTGTCATTTATTACTGACCTTTATGTTATCGGATATTGTTGTTTGTTGTATTTCTATAAAGTATGTGGGCAGTGAATGGAATCAGAATATTTTGAATATCCTATGCCTTTATTTTTCAGGCAAAGCATTGTCACTCATGGGTCCTGTAGGATCAGGCAAGACCTCTTTAGTAGAACACTTGGCAGCAGTGACGGGTCGCAAAGGAATTGCATTTAAGAAGGTCCAGCTAGGTGATCAAACTGACTCTCGTATGCTACTTGGATCACATCAGTGCACAGATGTTCCCGGGGAGTTTGTATGGCTCCCTGGCGTTTTAACTGAGGTATCGGAGTCTATTCAATTTTGATACATTATCTTTAGGGTTATTGATTATATTATTTCAATATTATACAAAATAAATTAATCCTCTAAATATAATAAAATATGTTCGTAAATTATGCAATAGAGTCATTGACTTCCCTTTATCTACAGGCTGTTCAAAATGGACACTGGCTTCTCTTAGAAGACATAGATTGTGCAACTCTAGATGTTGCATCAACATTGAGTTCTCTACTCGAGAGGAATACACTTTGTGTTCCTGGGTATAGAGATGCTTTGCCTATTACAGCAGGGTTTCAGCTATTCGTAACACAAAGGTAAGATTAATTTTAGAAGTTCACTTAAATGAAGTTCTTAGTGAAGACAACCGTCTGCCCATGTATGGTAGACTTCACAAACCACAGAGCCTTTAGAAATTTTTATAACATATTTTAGGTATGTCGGTTTCCTCACGATGGTTACCTTCATCGTGAGGAAATCTTCGTCAGGACCTTGACCCCCGCGAGTCGTAGGCTTAATGTCAAACCAATAGGCTATGACATTAAATTATTTTACAATACTTTATTCATATATAAAGGAATTAGTAATTTCAAATGATAGATATGTACTGGAACATAATAGACTGTGTATCTTTTTTCAGGACTGTGATCACAAATTACGGATTCCAGAAAAAAATGTCCAATTCAAGTACATTGTTACAAAAAAATTTGACGCAGATAAACGTTGAACCTCTATCCAGATTAGAGTTAGGAGAGATCATAAAAACTCTGTATCCGGAATTATCAACAATATGCCCCAGAATGATTGAAGTTTTTATGATGTTTTCTGTTGGCAGCCACGATACATCCCTGCAAAACACAGAAACAATTTCAGGGAGCGATACTAACGCGGCTATGATACGAGGAGCGAGACTCATTTCAACGAGAGATCTAATGAAATGGTGTTCTAGATCTATCGTGGGATTTGAAGTGGCACGACCCGAAACGGCCCTGAAAGTGCTACAAGGCGCACTAGACATATTTACCGGTTCTGTTTCTTTCCCGGAACACAGATTGGAATTGGCCAAAAAAGTGGGCACTTGCTTGGGCGTTGTTGAGACAAAATCCGAATTTTACTGCAAACATTATAAACCTAATGTGTCTTTGCATGCGAACGCGCTAGAAGTGGGCAGGGCGCAAGTGCCTCGTGTAGAAAAGGGCATAGACATAGATTTTGATAACAAACAAGTTGTCTTTTCATTCACTCGCCAATCAGCGTGCTTACTAGAGAGAATCGCCTGCTCCGTTACGTCCAATGAACCTGTTTTGCTCGTGGGTGAAACGGGCACAGGCAAAACGTCATCAGTGCAATATTTAGCTAAACAGACTGGACACAAGCTGGTAGTTATCAATATGAATCAGCAATCGGATTCAGGAGATCTTTTAGGCGGATACAAACCGGTCGATTTAAAATACGTTATTCGACCGATTAAAGTGGAATTTTTAGAATTGTTTGAAAAGTTCTACAATGTAGATAAAAATAAAAAGTTTCTAAATCATATAGAGACGTGTTATGAAACTAAGAACTGGACAGCGCTCTTAGCGCTAATGAAACAGAGTCATAAGGCTGCAGTCAGCAGATTAACGTCAGACAAGAAAGAGACCAGAATGAGTGCTTGGTTATCCTTAGGTTATAAATTAATGAAACTGGAACAACAAGTGAAAGCAGAATCTAGACTTACTTTTGCTTTTATCGCGGGATCTCTCGTCAAAGCCATGCAGGAGGGTCATTGGGTATTATTGGACGAAATAAATCTCGCACCTGCAGAAATATTGGAGTGCCTTGCTGGTTTGTTAGAAGATAAAAGTGAAAGTATAGATCTACTAGAGAAGGGAGATAAAGTACCTATAAAAAGACATCCAGATTTCACGTTATTCGCGTGCATGAATCCAGCCACGGACGTTGGAAAGAAAGATTTGCCTGTGGGTTTAAGGAATCGTTTTACGGAGTTTTTTATCGATGAGTTAACTGAGAGAAATGATTTGATGTTGTTGATTGGCGATTACTTGTATCATATGAACCTCAGTGGTGCCACATTAGAATCGATTTATCACTTTTACGTTAACATAAAGAAGGAAGCTAAATTAAATCTAGTCGATGGTGCAGGTAAAAACTTAAAATATAGTTTTAATTATATCATACTTTATATTATAAATTGTAGATTTAGATATTGATTTTTTTCCATTTAATTTATATTTAGTATAATTTCAAACTAAGTGTAATTTCTGAGTTTTTTTATATAATATATTTAAATAAAAACGCTATTTAAACCATTGATATGATTGTAATTTTATATATTCTAGGTAATGCACCTCACTATTCGTTAAGAACGCTTTGCAGAGCCTTAACAGCGGCAGCTAAAGCTAAATGTGGTACTGTGGTCAGATCTTTGTATGAAGCATTCTGTCTTTCATTTCTGACTCAACTGGACAGGTCATCACATCCTAAGGTTGAAGCTATGATAGCCAAGTAAGGACTTGTGTATTTATATTCAGATAAAAATGGTTTATAACAATTGTAATGTTTTGAATTATTTCACTGTTATTTTCAGAGCCGTCATTGGAAGCAAAAATATAAAATCAGTACTTAATCAAATGATTCCAGAACCGCAAAGCGTAGGCCAAAGTCATTTACTCTTCGAAGGCCATTGGATCACACAAGGGAAGCTAGGAATAGATATTCCAGTGGGATACATCTTGACACCTACAGTAAGAAAAAATCTAAGAGATATAGCGCGTATTATATCCCTAGGTCGACTACCAGTATTGCTGCAGGGTGATACGTCCGTAGGAAAAACGTCTCTCATAACCTACATTGCAAAGGCATCTGGTAATTATTGTGTGAGAATAAATAACCATGAACATACAGATTTACAGGAATACATAGGTTCGTACGCCACTGATTCCAGTGGCAATCTTGTTTTTAAAGAAGGCGTACTAGTCGAGGCCATGAGAAAGGGCTATTGGATTATTCTTGATGAACTGAACTTGGCGCCAAGTGATGTACTGGAAGCGCTCAATCGTGTTTTAGATGACAATCGCGAGTTATTCATACCGGAAACTCAGAAAGTTGTGAAGGCAGATCCCAATTTCATGTTGTTTGCGACACAGAACCCACCTGGACTGTATGGCGGACGAAAGATGCTATCCAGAGCATTCAGGAACAGGTTTGTCGAGTTACATTTTGATGAGATACCAAGAAAAGAGTTAGAGACTATTCTACACCAACGGTGCCATGTTCCACCTACATATAGTAAAAAGATGATTGATGTTATGGCAGAGCTACAGGTAAGGCGACGAGGATCTGCCGCAGTCCAAGGTAAAGATGGATTTATAACGTTGAGAGATTTATTTAGATGGGGCCAGAGATATAAACAGGTATCGAAGGAAATGCTAACAGAAGACAAATTCTATGACTGGGATCAACATATAGCTGATGAAGGCTACCTGATACTGGCCGGAAAAGTGCGCCAGACTGATGAAAGGAATATAATCGAGGAAGTCCTAGAGAAGCATATTAAAAGAAAAGTGTTTCCTAATAATTTGTTCAGTTTTCATCAGCAAACATCACCTGTAACAAAATACATTCTAGAAATGCTCCTAAATAATAAACTTGATGAGTTTTCTCATGTCGTTTGGACTTTTAATATGAGAAGGCTGGCTGTTCTGATAGCCAAGGCGTTTACTTTTAATGAACCAGTTTTACTCGTTGGCGAGACCGGCTGCGGTAAAACGACAATCTGTCAAGTTCTTGCTGCATTAAAAAGACTGCAACTACTTTCCGTGAACTGTCATATGCACACCGAAAGTTCTGATTTCTTAGGGGGTTTGAGACCAGTGCGACAGTACAAAAATGATGGAAGACTGTTCGAGTGGGTCGATGGACCCTTAATCAAGTCGATGGAAAACGGCCATATGTTTTTGGCCGACGAAATATCCTTGGCGGATGACAGTGTTTTAGAAAGGCTCAACTCTTTATTGGAACCTGAGAGGCAACTAGTACTGTCCGAGCGAGGCATGGACGATGGTAAAGATATTGTGGTAATAACAGCAAAAGAAAATTTCCATTTCATAGGCACTATGAATCCTGGTGGAGATTTTGGTAAAAAGGAACTTTCGCCAGCTCTGCGTAATCGATTCACTGAGATTTGGTGTGACAGTGTCACCTCTAGGGAGGATCTATTGCAAGTCCTAGAGAAGAGTGTCGGCAGGGGCATTGCGCTTGGGAACCAAGAAGATGGTTCCTCGGGTATTGGTAGCTCGATATTGGATTTCAGCGATTGGTTAAAGAATTCAGAAGTGACAAATAAGTTTCCGTTCAGTATTCGCGACTTGTTATCGTGGGTGCAATTCATTAACGTAACAGTAACAAAAGGTTTATTAGACACGCCCGAAGCGTATGTACACGGTGCGTGTATGACGTTTTTGGATTGCTTCGGAACGGCTCTCACGGGACATATAGACTTAAGCACGTTGACTGCGTTACGTAAATCTGCGATTTCTTACTTAATTAACCAAATCAAAACTACCGGAAGCGAATACACTGAAAGTCTGACAGATTTACTTGATAGTAAAAAGTTGATGTTTACCACTAAAGCTGATGATAGCAAGTTTGGAATTAAACCGTTTTACATCGAAATTGGCCCATACGCTAGTGACATCGAAGTTAGGAACTTCACATTTTCTGCTCCAACAACGGGGTCTAATACTCTAAGACTTTTACGAGGAATGCAATTGAATAAGGCGATACTCTTAGAAGGAAATCCTGGTGTTGGAAAGACCAGTTTGGTTACAGCTCTAGCAAAGTCTTCAGGACACAAGGTCGTGCGCATCAATTTGAGCGACCAAACTGTAAGTTCATTTTTTTTACCTTACATTTTATATTTTGTCCATTTCAAAATTTTATTTTGATTAAAAATTTCATAAATGAAAACTACAAGGATGTAAATGTTTACAAAATAATCTTTAGTAAGAATAATTTATACTATTTAATTATCTTACAGGATATAACTGATCTATTTGGTACCGACCTACCTTCTGAAGATGGATCATTTACATTCAAGGAGGGAGCATTTCTGAATGCGCTTCAAAATGGAGATTGGATTCTTTTAGATGAACTAAACTTAGCTCCTCAGCCAGTCTTAGAAGGTCTTAACGCTTGCTTGGATCACAGGGGAGAAATATTTATTCCTGAATTGGGTAAAACATTCAAAGTGAAACCGGAGACCAAGCTGTTTGCTTGCCAGAATCCGTTGAAACAAGGCGGAGCGCGAAGAGGTTTGCCTGTGTCTTTCTTAAATAGATTTACTCAAGTTTACATTGAAACATTAGCAAAGGAAGATCTGACCTATATTGTCGAGTCCCAATACCATGAGCTACCTAAAGATATTTTACATAAAATAGTTGAATTCAATTGCAAAGTTGCTCATGAGCTCGTCGAGATTCAGTCTTGGGGTCATAGAGGTGGACCTTGGGAGATGAATTTAAGGGACATACAAAGATGGTGTGAAGCTTTAATGAAAGATCAAATTGATGGCAAAACTTTATCACCTGGAAAATTCGCTGACATGCTCTACGTAAATCGTATGAGAACCGCCGAAGATAAAGAAAGAATGGCTAGAATATACGATGACATATTTTGTCCGGAATTCCCGAGGAGTAATAGTAATCCACAGTTCAACATAAGTGACAAAGAAATTGTTATCGGTGATGTCACACTAGAAAGGAGTGTTGAAAAAAGATTTAAAAATAGGCGGTCGTTCCTAACGAATTCAGTAATACTGAGGAGTCAGTTGTCAAGTCTGAAAGCACTAGCGCAAAATGTAAAAATGAATTGGCTTTCAATAATTGTAGGTCCGACGGCCACTGGCAAAAGTACAGTAGTCCAGACTTTAGCCGATTTGACTGGGAATAATCTCCATGTTATACCCGTTACATCGGCAATGGATGTTTCTGACCTTCTCGGGGGGTTCGAACAGGTTGATTATAATAGAAATCTTGAGAACTTGTATGATGAGATTGAAACATTAACAATACAAGCAGTGAGAAATATATGGCTCCCGTTCGGAAACAAACCAAGAATACGCAATAGACTTTTCACAAATTTACATCAGTACAGGACTTTACAAGCAACATTTGTGAATAAAAACTTATTAAACGAAGAAATGAAAAGATTCTACGAAAAAATACAATTTCTTATAAATCACTGTGACCACTTAATAGAATTTCAAAACAATATATCTAGTGACATTATTGATTCGGTTCAAAGAATTCAAGACAATCTTAAAAATTTACAAGCCAAAGTGGATCAAGTATCGTCAGTAAATATTGGCGGAAAGTTTGAATGGATAGATTCGCTGCTTGTGAAAACCATGATTGAAGGATCCTGGCTTCTTTTAGACAATGTCAATTTGACTTCCGCCGCAGTGTTAGATAGACTTAATGGTTTGTTAGAACCAAATGGAGTGTTGAGTATACCAGAAAGAGGAGAGATAAGTGAAATTCAACCACATCCGAATTTTAGGGTATTCTTTACAATGGATGCAAAGTATGGCGAAATTTCACGAGCAATGAGGAATAGAGGTGTAGAAATATTTTTATTGAGACCGGATTCTGATGATTTGGCGTTATCGGAAACTATTACTTACATGGACTTGGCTGCGTTACTGTCATCTACCGGTCTGACGAGTCAATACCATGATATTTGTATACGATGCCACGAGTCTATGACAGATTTCGTGCAAGGTACGTTCAATTTCTTTTTTTAAATATTGAGGTCTTATGACAGGAATCTAATGTTTAGGTACAGTTAGGGTGAAGTTTAAGTTGGAGTCCAATGTTAATGTGGTTTAATATTAGGACAGTAGTTGTACCTCTGAAGGCCGAACATTTATGTTTTGAACAATAATTAGTCCGTTTAACTTTAAAAAGTTTATTCCAGGATTCGACAGGCCGACTATTTCACATATACTTCAAGCTTCACATCTTACATCGCAACAGATTGTCCGGGGAATTCCGATTACAACGGCGTTACTAAATAGTTTCGCAGACGTTTATATTAAACCTAGAAGCAGCGTTGACTTCGCTGTGACTGTGAACACTTCGCTGGCCGAGATGAAGAATTCTATGCTCAAGGCACTTGAAAAGGAATTGGAGACTGAGGACTTCGCAGTCACTGAGTTTGAAAACGATTACCACACATTAACAGTAAAAGGATTATGCAAATATTCGACATATGAAATTGGAAAGCAAATAGCTTCTCCGGCAATCCAACAAGCAATGATTGTAGGAGATATGCAACATTCTGTTTTTAGTCTTCTAACGTCATATCAAAGGTGTCCAACAAGTTTCCTTGACATTGTTCATTATATAATAAAGGAAAGTCTTGACAGTGATAGAAATGATAAATATATACACTTGATACGTCAGCTGAATAATGAGGCCTACGTATATTTGCAAAGAATAACATCTAAATCGTATGCAAAGTATTACCCAGAATCGTGCAAGCTGAGTAATGAAGATATAACAAAATGTAATGCAGAAACGATCCTCTTGTATCATGAGTTTCATAAAGCATACATACAATTGTTTAAGCCCAAAGATATGTTTACGGCTTTCGATTACTCGACCGCTGTGGCATCCGGTAACCTTACAGACGACTTTATGGAGTATCCTTTTCTTAAATTTTGTGCCGAGTATCTGGGAATAATAGACAATTACATCAAAGTTGCTATTGAAAGAGCACAAAACTCAATTGATGATGTTTTGGCATGTCAGGTACTTCAACTGTTAAACTGGCACGAGAGATTGTATAAAACATGCTTCAAGCCAATGTTTACGTCGTCGAATAATAAAAAGACGCTGGATTTGAAAGAGAAAATTGTACCTTTATTGCATATACACAGCAAGTGGCTTCAGAAGCATTTGCTCGCGAAGCTGTTTCAGTTGCCGGCTAACAGTCAATTGCACGATAAGTTCTATGATGATTTGAGAAAAATAAAATTTAAGATTGACGATGAAAATTGTGAAGTTGAAAAGTTAAGTAAAAAACTAAGAAAATATTATGTTGAACTAAAACTGTACGAGTGTGATAAAGAATACAATTTGAATCTATTGCGATCTAAACTATATAGTCAAATAAGCTTAGATATGGATCAACCCATACATAAACAGCTAAACAAAATTGCAATGGATGTTGCAACAGTTTCAAACTCATCGATGGCGTTAGACGTTACCGACGATGATACTTTAAATACTATTGAAAAAAATATAGAAAAATGTTTAGAACATTATGAGAAGAAAGATAAATCTTTGCGCGACACTAAGCTTTTGCCGATCAACCTGTACGTTATACAGAGGATGTTAGATATTTTGCGTCCTGATCTACTGAATGTTCCAAATAAATTGTGTCGTGATTCTGTACAATCTTATAACTATGGATTTAATTATAAAAACACCTTGCTTGAAGTAGTAAATATGAGCAAAGTGATCAAAGGATTCCCTCCTGCATTATTTAATCTTTTACAAGTAATTCACAAAATGTTTGAGAGTGACTATGGTAGCCTTCATGACAGGTAAGAATTTAAAGATTGTAAAAAATAAGCTTTCAACAATAGTATTTTAGCTATTAGTATTTTCTATCTTTTTAACTTACATAACATAGTTTATAAATGAGCTAAAGCATCAGTGTTATAAATTTACATTCTAAATAGAAATGTTTTCTGAAATATCATATTTAATTTTTCCAGGATATCTTCGGTCCCAGTGAAGTTTTGGGATGAACTTTATAAATTCTCTACATGCTCGCCGGTTGTATACCCCTTGCCGTTCTTAACTGTAAATGTTTTGAATTCCGATGACATGTCCGAAGTATTACCTGCTAATAGCACTCGATTGTCAACTAACCTTCCACTTATGCCGTTCTACTTACAAAAGCTTACAATGTATGCAAAAGATGGTAAGTTAAAAGAAACAAATATGATTGCAGTATGTTTTATAGTGATACTTTTACATAGTTTTTATGAAAGTCTGAAAACTTCTCGAGTTCTTATGCTATGTGATCAGTCTCAGAAATGTATATGCTTTAGAGTCAGATGCAACTCAACTATGGCTTTGTTGATAATAATCTTTTTATATTCATGTGCAAAAATAGATAAATCCTAACTTAGAGTACCTGGAAAATAAAGTAGTTAGGTATTAAGTGTGCCTGTTGAAAAATGCTATATCAAGTTTTGTGTTAATATTGTTTGTTTTGTTCACAGGGTTCAATCTGCAACTAGCATATGAGACAGTGCCACTAAAGGATAGAGTAGAATATTCCATGGAACTTGGTACGATTCTGAACACAGTATGGAAGAACATTGGCACTCTGCATGCTACGGCAACATTAAAGTTGTAAGTATCAGTTATTGATAAGAAAACAACTTTACAACGAAATAAAAACCACTATAGGTATAAATATTCGATGAGGTCTCAATGGTTCAAATATTAATATTTTCCAGGAAATTGGATGCTCAGTTTGAAATGAAAAAATACGAACAGCTCACTCGTGGCATAAATTCTGTTATTTCAATAAAAGACAACGTAGAACAGGAAAACATTTTCTTGGATACAATTGACAAGCTGCAAGATTATTTAAAAGACCAAATTTATGTGGATTTGCTGATAAAAGCCAACAATATCTACAATGAACTGTCGATCGAGCTGATTGCCAATGACAAAAACAAAACTAAAATCAAGATTCTAACATCGGAGTTATCTGTGATGACAAGTCTGTTATTCACAAAAATTTTAGGTGAAATAAGTCCCATAGATCATATCAAAAAATATCGTCTCAAGCTCCAATACATCGAAGAGGATGTGAAAATGTTTGATTCATTATTGAGCGCGTATTACGTGCAAGGTATAATAACTGGTACTATTATGGAGACGAGGAACATAGAAAACTGTACCAGTGTGTCTCCTGATTACTTCAAAGAGGGCAGCGATAACAGGGAGAGTTTAAAGAAAGTACATCCGTATTGCAATATTATTATGGAGTTGAAGGAAAAGACGCTGCAAAAAGTACACAAATATGCATCTGGAAATACTTACAGGCCAAATGAGCCGTCTTATGTCAGTTTTGTGAAGGTTAGTCATTTGTTAGGTTTTTGTTACATCAGGCATTCATAGACACATTGCTATTATTGTTCTTAATTTGGGGCTTGAGATTTTGTGGCTCGGGTCACGGCGACCTGCACTGCTTGTTTTCCCAGTCATTAATTAGAGTTCTCTGTATAACCCTTGCGCTTCAAACAAGGCTCTGAATTTAATAATAACTATAAGTTTAGTTTGCTTCATATTCTTGTATAAAATTTTACGTAGTTGTTTATATTTAGAATAACTCAATATCTTGAGGTTAGAAGGGGTAAAGCAGAAGCCTAGCCCCATTCATGGTCTTCCGATCAAACCTGAGTGTCAGTAGTATACTAAGGTAGAATTAATAAAAAATATAGAATTTTATCTTATAAATAGATTTCTATAATACACCTCAGACAAACTATTATAATAACCAATTATTAACTTTTTTACAGGACTGCAAACATTTCTCAAGATCAGTACTATCAGATAAAATAACAGTAACTTTACCCACAAACATGGTAACGATTTGCAACTCGTTACATGATGTCTTACAAAAGGAAATCTCCGATGTAAATGTTATACGAAATGCTGAAACTGTTATGAAGGAGACTTCATCTTGGCTGTTTTCAGCTAGAGCGTTTAATAAAAAGCTTGAGACGACATACTCTGAAGCATATCCTGACTTAGCGAAACCGTTACAAGCATCCGTATCTCAAATAATCCACAGTATCAACTCGATGAATGATTTAATAAGACAGTTGATTGTAAAAATTGAGCAGGGCCATCAGGTAAGAGGAATGTTGACGGATCTGATGGAATTCCCTAACAATTTGCCGAATAGGCACTCTAAAGAGCGGTTTTTGAATAGGTTCGTGAATTCCAATTTCATGCAACTGTTGAACAGAAATTTGCTTGTGGACAATGAAGACGGTGTAAACTTTGAAGCTGAGCGTTTAGAGTAAGTTTATTTATATTTATCATACAATTTTGAGACTAGCAAAGAAACTGACAGATTTTAAAATTTCGACCATCAATCACAAGGAAACAATTTAATAGGAAAGAAATTTTAATGCTTCGGCCTGCCTGGTACTTTGTGCAAAGAAAAAGCATTAGATTGGCCCAAAAAAGTCATAAAGAGACTTAAATAGGTCAAAGACTAATTAACTTGCTTGTATTGAATTCTCACCAACAGTACTTTTATACTGATATACAGGGTGTAAACGACAGTGTACCGCAAACTTCAATGGTAGATTTGTGACACTAAATGCACCAAAATGAATTCAATAATTTTCCCCGGAAGTTATTGGTTTCCGAGTTGGTCATTTTTAAGCGCGCAATGTATTGTGAACAACGCGATAATGCTACGCGCGTGCCTAACAGATCGCTTATTTTATTGTAGGTAACGTAGCCCGTATGTTACATAAGCTTATCAAAAACCCTTAGTACCTACCTAGACTAACGTGAAATCATTCAAAAATTGCAAAATCACGTGGTCGCAGCATTCTTCTGGCACCTTCCTGCTACGGTACAATCGGCTGATTATCCAACACTCGTTGGTACGCCCGAGTAATCACGCGACTGTCCGTTGGATAGCGACCGTTAGGGTACCTCTGGATGTACAGATGCAGAACACTGTGTGCATTCCCACGTGCTTCACCATAACACATTAGCATT
>DWEM01001476.1:0-14139 GCA_018245935.1 Agara belti belti | reverse complement strand
CAGACAGACAGACAGACAGACAGACAGACAGACAGAGTTACTTTCGCTTTTATAATATTAGTATGGATTAGCGTTATACAACAACTTAAAGTTCAGCATAATATTCTGATCCTATTTCAATGACAATAGTATTAAATTCTTAAACAGTTGTATGATCTCTTCAGAAGAAAAACATTAGTTTCAATTAATAATCTATACTTATATAAATAACCATAGGCATAGACAAAAAAATGTTAGCTATGTGAGATGTATAAAAAAAGTACATTACCTCTTTCTCTTGTCAATCGATTTTCTCTATTTTATTATACGACAACACTGACCTTAGTGTTGTCAAAAAACCAAATATCTTCCAGCTATCGATATTTATTTTTATTTCATTATACATATTTGTATTTAACTGTTTTGCATTTTTAATAAGTGTATGATAAAACATAAATGATACAATGAACGCATGTACAAAAGTATAAAAAAATGCGAAATCAAAAAAATCTTCATGTAATTTTTCTGTTAAGAAGTCTACCAAGAATATTATTAGACAGCTATTATAATCCTACGGCCAATTGCTAAATCTCCAATTTTATTACTTACAATATCTATGTACTTATATGAAACTAAAACTACATGAAGGACCGAAACTCGCCAAAATGTTTTTATTTCTACTTGTATTAAGAAGCTCGTCAATGAAATGTAATAACACATATACATAAGCACAGCAAATTTATTTTCGTGCTGCCATAAATGTGTACTATACAGGACAGTCCTAAAAAGTAAAGAATCAAAATTAGGGTTATAAGCATTTAAAAGTACTACATAAAATCAGCCCAGACTAATGTAAATAGTAGCAAGAATTAGAATACCTAAAGTATTTTTTATGTAAGTTAGAAGGAAGTCAACATTTTTCTGTAACAGTGTATAACATGTTTAGCGACGTGCAAAAACGTTATGTTCATTCATGCTATCAAAAACTAAAACATAATACTGTCGAGGTTTTTAAAACATTTTGATAAATCCCTAAAGGTCAATATCATATATATTACATATTACTATATCAATACATAGTTCGATATTTCCGGAATTCTTGCAAGCTTAAGTAATGGTTAACCACGGATTTTTAATATTTAAGTGTTTATTAATTATAACATCGATGGCTCAATAGAAACTTTCCATCGATGCAAATAATCATCAGTTGCATTGCAACGGTTGATCAAGGAAATGTGCCATTAGAATCTGGGGGTGTCACACATTTCTGTCCACGTGGCAACCCTAAGACTGACGGCGGCGTCGTTCGTTTCGTAGGGGGCACCTTCAAACGCAGCCGTTGACCGTGGTCAGGGACGCGGCCGTGACCCAACACGCAACCATTCCACCAGTTGCGCCGCCCACCATAATAACGCTATTTTACTACATTCTAGCGGAAACCGCGCAAATTACATACAACGTAGAGACCCCGTTTAAAAATTGATGTTTTCAATTTTGCATATATAATGCATAAAAATATACATTATATAGTTTTCATGATAACATAAACGAAGGTAAAATTAAAGTCATCCAGGAAGTTAAGAGAACAACGACCCGTACAAAATATGGCCGACGTAACACATTGATGACGTCATATTCTTTAATTTAGTTAGGTTAATACAAATTGCGATTCATATTATTATTGTAACATACAGCACCTACAAGCTATCCCTATCAACATAGGTGCATAACCCATTACCGAATGCCACTAGCACTTACAATTCAAACAAATAAAGAAAATTCATAGTAAAATAAATATGAATTTTGCTGCTAATACATATTGTACATACAATTATACAATTGGAACTAATTTTATTTATTGAACTCATATTGTAAGTACCTACGTGTAAGTACCTAAATGATATATGTGGGTACGGCACTAAAAATCTAAGTAATAGAGTTTGCGTTGCAGAAAAAAGCTGGTATTCTCTTCTCAGCCCTTTATTTGTGTACGCATTATAATCACAGTTGGAAACCGGCCCTTAATGGTTTCGCCCCAAAAATTCTCAATGGACGCCCGTTCTCGCGCGATCCGTGTGGCCAAAGTCGGCCAAACCGGATCGTGTGAAACAAACTTCTGGTTAACCGTCTAACCAGTTCTCGACATGACATTGAATTTGAAAATATAATGTTACCAAATGGCATTTATCTTCCCAAATTATAGTCGAGCGATTGAGATGTCGATTAGCGAATAGTATGCTACAGATAATGTAAATTAAATATAATTTTAACATTTCACGGTTTTTTTATTTATTTCGTGTGCACGGCATCATGTTGCATTAACCGATGCTATTGTATTAATACACAATTATAAATAATGCTACCTTCTCGGGTATATTTACCGTTTAAAAAAAAAACAGACGAATTGAGTACCTCCTCCTTTTTGAAGTCGGTTAAAAAAGGTAATATAAGAATGAAAATGTTCTACTACTTACCAAAAGCAGGATAAGAAAATACATAATAATATAATATTTTAGAAATCTTATTTTAGAAAATTAGTAACTTGCCTAACTATGGCTTGAAAATAATTGTAATTCATTTGTAGTCAAGAAAATTATTAATTGTATAGAAATAATTTTCGGCTAGCCATTGTTTGATTAATGTTCTAAATGTCAATTAAGTTTCTACTTTAATTAATTTAGCCATCGCATATAGAAGCACTTCATTCCAACTATGTACCTATAAGGTAAGCATTATAGGTAAAGTGGTACGCAAATTTTAAAATAAAAGCATCATTAGTAGCTATTTCCTGCCTACTATTAACATAACTGGTCAATCAAGTGTTATTAAGTCATCATTATATTGACAACGACTATTACAAACAATCAAGGCTTATTACCCAGGCAGGTATATTAATCTAGAACTAAAAACGACCCTCGGCTTTGTTCAATCTCAAGAAGCATCAACTCAATATAAAATATGCGATGTACCTAACTACATATAGTAAACGCGACGCACCACTAAAGTTTGGTTGGTGTGCATTTGAGTCGAGACAATGCACAACCGACATAGCGCGGTGGGGCGATTTGTTCATACAAAATTCTGCCCGCGGTAACTGCGCTGCGTCCTGCATGACGATCGTTAGTTTTTTAGCATTAAGGTTTCTCCGTTTTCAATTGAAATGAACCAGAAAATACGGGTTTACTCTGCGTCATAATATGCCGCGAGTCTATTGATTCTCCGTACTACCGTAATGACACCGATTAACGATGTTTTTTTTTATAAACGCCATAAATAATTTTCATAGCTACGTGACAGCGTTTGTGTCTCTGGAGTAATAAAATTTTAAATGTTTATTTGAAGTTTGTGAAATATGAAATTTGAAACAAAATTCAAATGTTTTTCAAGGGACCTAATTAATAAAAATATCATTATGGAACACAAGAGAGGAATAAGTTTCGCATTAATTAAGGGAACGCAAAATCGTCCGTAGCTATACCAGAAAAGGAGAAATAATATAATTGTATAATTTGTTTTTCCAATTTTAATTCAGCAGTAGCTCAAAAAATATATAAACAAAAAGCGAAAGGGTAACAACCCAACGATATGAAAGGAGATATTGGAAAAGCTAGCTGTTCAACTATCATTCTATAAGTTTACAAATATATAGGTACGTATAGCAAGAAAAACAAAAAAGCCGCCAAGTAGTCTGTGGAAGTGTTGCCAAAATACCCATGGTTACAATTACTTTCTCGTTTAATAGTAAATATAATAAGTATAGGTATGTGTAGGAAAAATGAAACAAAGTGAATATTTTTATTTTTTATTACATACATTAAATAATATCAATGTAAAATTTTGGTCACAAATAGAAAAGACAAGTGTATGATAACTATCACACAAATATACATTACTTTTAGGTATATATTTGTTACAATCCATTCACATTAATTACGAGATTAATTGGTTAAATCTCCAAACAATCCTAAACTAAATACACATATAAGCAAAACGAGCCCATAATCATTCTTAGCGGACACTGAACTGCTTGCCCCAAGTCACAACCCTAACAAATATCGTTCCTCCTACTTCAATGAAAAACATGTATATTGTAAACATACATACATTTAATAGTTAACCTTAATTAAATATAGAACGCTTTCGAATACCCCCAATGCAATATCTATTCATTTTTACTCAAGACTTACGTATCAAATAGTAGTTTACATACTACGGGCGTATCATTTCCGCGTCACCCACTACCTACAATAAGTTTTTTAACGTACGCATATACCGGTCAATCCATTTAATATTGTACAAATCTTCGCGTAATCAATACTTTTGCAAACTTTCGAACGTATGATATGTGCGTTCGATTTCGATGATAATTTTGATTAAAAGTTATAAGCCACATTAATTGGTTGGGCTTCACACATAACAGAAAACATCTGGTGGAAGTTGATGTACGACATATTAACATCGCGGCTCACAATACGCTCGTGACTAAACTAATGCTGCGACATCGGCGTCAGGTGAGATAGCAAACAAATGCTTGACTACCGAGAACTAAAAGGAAAATTTACCAAAAATGTATAACACAGAGGTTTTCTGATGCATTCCTTTTACTCCAAAACATCATCCAATTAGAGGTAATACCTTTAAAGTGTACATATCCATAATTAAGGAGCGCGTAAACTGGGGAATATGTTTATTATTATAAACGCGATAAGATTGTATCAAAATATTAGATGCAGACTGCTATGGTTGAAGCGCCAATAGTGTCAACCATAATAACGATAACATACAAACGCCGCGAGATATGCACCGCACATAGATTTTCTTGCAACTGTTTGTACACATTAATTTTTTTTCAACATTCAATTCTAAGAATTTAAAAACACACTTATCCACCAAATAAGTACCGATGTAATTGTTTCTTTATTACATACCATTGTATACCACATCTGCATATAAAAATATATTATAGCAAGGTGATATTAATTTATTTCACCACTTCGCGTGATTATTATAATACTTATATACATCATGACATATCGCATCTATAAATGACCTCAGTTAAGTGCATCATTACAATCGCACTCGGAAATATCAACCGACTCATGGCGCTCGCTCATAACTTCCAGTACATTACATCAATCGGCTCCCCTTCGTATTTAATGCACACTTAACATGTAAAGAGACAGAAAACTTGTAAAACACAACATCCATTTACTCTATAATCTGACAGATAGATACTACATGCTCATTATCCGCTAACATCAACTAACTACTGATGGCAATTGAACGGAAATTACATTTATACGTTCTAAGCCTAGTGGCTGGTTTAAATGATTCTCCAGGCACATAGCTTAATTGCATTTTGCATTCACTTACTTTCCGTCTACATTATAATATACAGTGATATAAATCGCCGTATAGTGCACAACAAAGGTTGGCAATGTCGCATTGTGTTTGAGAAAGAGTGACATCTTTTCCACTCGCTGCACTAATGGACTTGTTCGGTCTTTGAAAATTTAAAGCAAGGTAAAAAATGTAGTTAATTAACATAATAATGACTTTAACGTTCATACTATCCCGCATACGCAACATACAAACAATAAAGAAATGTCGGTAAAAGTATAAGTAAAAAAAAAATTACAGGTTTCATACAATTAACATACTTTCCGTTCCTAATGCAACACGCAAAACAGCAACATCAAAGAGAGTAGTGCTGTAAGAACTGGACACCGAATGAAATACTATGAAATTAATATTTCAAATCAAGTCTAATAACGATGTCCAGAAAAATAATATCATTAAATTATGATCCTCATAAAATGTAATACAATTTGTTCCGTCTTTTCAAGAATGCAGTGTTTTTGTTATTCTCACATCTTGTTTAAAACAAGTAGCTGTGAACATTCCAGAGTTATATAACAAAATACCAATTACACGACAAAGCACAACATAAAAACAATTATGTAAGTGTATGGAATATGTTGATGAATTGTCATTATAGTTCTAATCCAAATGTGTGTTATAGGTAAGTACTACAATATTGTACACTCAATGATATAACAGCTCAGCAACACACTTGCTTGATGCGCTCATATGCTAATAGGTATTTAATTTAAACATTCAGATCATCAAAATTATTTATTCTACAACATTTATTAAATACGTGACACTGGAAATATAATCACAAGAAAATACAAAAGGTCATGTTGCCGATAGGTCACTATGAATTAATGAAAAAGACATGAAATAATAGAAAAACACAATTAACAAGTCGCTTAAAAAATTACAAAATCACATTAAATATAGTTATATCATGTACTAGTAAAGTAAATAAACACCACGTTTTTCACTCAAATATCAAATGTATGATATATAAAACAAGTATAATAGGATCTCGTTGACATCGAATATAACTATTCAGATAATGGTTTTCCGCGATATATAGCAAACCAGAGTATAAAATGCAATAATAACCTGCTACCAGCTCAACTTGTCTTTCGCTGAAACAAAATCAGTCGATTGATAACGTCCTTGGTACACCCTCCTATACTATTTTACAGCGTGACATAAATTCGCCGAATTCCACTATGTACTGGTCCTTGAATAATGTAAGGCAAAAAATGTAATATTATATTATTCCGTACCAATTATCCTTGGCACAATGTTGATCAAGAATATTCGGAATATTATCATCATAGTAACGTTCGGAAGCATGGAACACTGCGTCTGCAGAGGATTATCGTTTTCCGTTTTATTTATAATTTACGTACATAACGACATCGGCCTGATACGCGTATAGTGTACTTTACCTTTAGTCGAGTTCCAGTTGTGCTGTGCTTTAAACTGAATCTTTTAGTAATTGTTATTTGATAAATAGTATTGCTGACGTTCATATTTACTTTCAACACTGTGTAATATTTTGGAAATGAAAAGAGCCATGTTATAACAGGAAAAAAAGCTAGTAATATGATAAGTTTGCAAGCGTCACTTAAGCATCATAGACAACACCTTTTAGCAACAAAAGATGGTCTCTGCTTTGATTGGCACATCCATTAGAAGTTGTGTCACGTGCGATAGGTGAAAAGACAAAGATATTAATGTATTAACACAATAGATATACTAAAAGGAATATGAGCTTTATCAAGAACGAGATGAAACATGACAATATGGCTAAAGTTCGTTTTCAGAAAGCCTCTTGATTCACAATCATTGCAATATGACTATCACGAGCACTGAACACATCTATCGTTGATGATATTTTAAGACGTCAACAACCGTAGTAGGTACTTTCAGCGTAGTAATATTGAAACTGATGCCAAATTCCATAAACTTGAATACAGTCTAACGGGTGCAGTGTATTGCCAAAAAATTAAGATTACATTGATTGCTATAATATTATTAATTTAAAAAAAAAAGAAATATTATGTCTCAGTTGATACCAATCATTATTGTATAATATGCAGAATCGCTTTGGTTTCACTCAACGATGTGTTGGAACAATTTTGTAACTAAATTGATCGATATAGTCACAGACAGATAAATATTGGTTGGGTTTCAACTTCTAAAATATTGGCTGCGAATAAAAATCTTCTAAATATAAATACTGTTGTGGGCTTAAAATATTTGAAAACGGCTCTAACAAGTTAGGAAGCAGAGTAATTAGCGTTACACATGGGAATTGTTCTAATTTTGTCTATGCGACTGATTATACGATTTCGATGAGTCTTGTGGGGAATATAAAAAGGAGCGATGTTGTTTTCTGTTACAATTAAATTTTCAACAAACGAGTGAAATAGCTTTATTTACTAAAAACTGTACTATACGATTAATGGATGAGTTTACTCGATCGTCAAACTGAATTAGAAAAATTTACCTTGACAAAAAGGACTTATTTCTACTAAAATATCGCTCACAGACAAGTAAAAGTCAGCGTAGTGTTGTTTAGTAAAATTCTGCTATCGTTGTTTTTTTTTTCATATTATTTCTGGCAAAATATAAAAATATGTATTGGTAAAGGATTTCAATTGACGATAAACAAACTCTCTATCAAACAATCGAAACTTGTCAATTGCTCGTGCTCGTCCATTGATGCATTCGTCCTTTACGCCATCGTTCGTTCACACACCGCACAACGGACCATCTCAAAACAACAGAATTTACGACTGGAAACTGCATCACCTAACCTAACATATTCATACGGATTTTTATATTTTAAGATGTTGGATAACTTTTTACAGGCGAAATTTTTCAAATTCAATCAGGCGGCAAGAAAGAAGAGTTCATCGCTTCAGATTCCGAAGATTTCTAAACAGCGAATTGGTGAATAGTAATTTATGATTTTTTCTTTATTTAACCTGCAGTCCTGTTGCAAACAAATACCAAATAATTCTTATTAACACCTATTAACTGAATTCACACTAACAGTCCCATCACTACAGCCCTATTAGAAGTCGGTTGCAGATGTCCATGGGCGGGAGCGGCCACTCGTGATTGCTGCCCGCTCGTTCACTACTCTCCTAACATAAAAAAAAATGTATGACGTTCATTAAGTGTATATGTAACCTGAATAAAATAATTTGAATTTGAATTCACGCCGGATTGCGGCCGAAAAACTCTTTGAAATGAACAACGAATCTAAACTATGTATATATCTAAGTGTACAAAGTTTATCCATATACCATTATAAACATATATAACTCTGTAATACTCTGCTAACCCAAACAACAATAATATGCAATCCTATTTTTTGATTTAATTTCATTTTTCTTTTCACTTCGTATTGTTTGGGTCTTACTCTGTTACACCTATTGGTGTTTATGCCTCATTAATGTTCGTAGTCATTTAAAAATTCATCATCACTTATCCCACTCATTCCTCACCACTACCTACCTAATGGCACACAACAGTCACCGTTGTACATTTGAACACTTCAATTACTTGTTATTTCTTACAATATATTTTCGTGCCTTGAAATACCCAGTATAAAATATTTATGAAAATATTATTATATTTTCCTTTCAAATTTAAATTCTGTACTGTAATCCTCATGGTACTAAAATAATGTTCTAATAGGTGTATGATTGATAAGTGTTGGTTTAATTTAAATACAATGATTTAGCACTAAACACTTACACATAATTCATATTTATGTTTGGACCGTTATTGAGCAATGAAATAATTTGCAGATTCTATAAAATGGAGCTAATTTGTATTGAATTGAACGCTGAAATATGCTTTAGCTTTTCTATTTTACACACACCCTCATCCTGTGCAGTTGATTAGCAGATATTAAATATGATATTAAAGTCATATGAAAGTACAACTCATTAAAAGTTACTTTCAATAGTTTATTACATAGATAGTTAATATTAAAAACATCATAACAATGAAATAAGTTTAAAATGTACAAAAAATTAAAAGACCGTTAAAGAGCATGTTTTTCTGAAAAAATACTGAATGAACACTATGGTACAGTGTATCATTGTCTTTGACATTAATTGTGCCACAACTGGCAAATAATATGGACTTTATTGAAGCTTGAAAGAATGTTAACTGTGATGACAATAACATACTTGGATTTAAATCATGCATAACATGTTATGTATGAAAGGATATAATTTTGTTATATTACAAATTTAGTGTAGTAATAAATAATCACTGGGGGTTATATGATGGATGTTACAGACTCTAGAGCTAAGTATACCGATATACATTAAATTTTACAAGTTACACATTGAAAACATTACTCCCTAGCAAGTACTATGCAGAACGCACTTTCCGAGTCTTCAATAAAAGCAATCTTCGATGACTCATTTATCATTTATTTTCTCACTCGTTAAGTAACTATATATCCAGTATTATAGCAATAAAAAGAATATTTGGCAAGTAACTCGTTAAACTTACAACATACATTAATAATAAAACTTAAAAGAAAGTTGTTTGTTAAATACAAACAATTAAATTCCATTTCCATCATGGTCGTCACTATTAAAATAAAGCTAAGAGCTTTCATATCCATTAACATATGATGCTGCCTTAAGTGAACTATTACAATATTTATTAAAAAAATGGCATATTACATAACATTAGTTTCCCTAAACTTTTGAAAGTTCATATTCATTTACAAAATGGCCTCTTGTTACAGCCCCAGTGTATTTTTGATATTGTATAACCATAATGACATGGGGATAATGAAAATATAGACATAGTTTCTCACTAATACAATTAAAAATTAAACATATTTCTGAAACAAACAGTGTCTGGTGTCAATAAAGTTTAGAAAAATGGAGTCAGTCACAATTACTAGCAAATGATACAATTTAAAAAAGGAACTTATCACTCGTGTGCAATGTTCTTAAGGGTCTGTGAGACTGTGCCTTTTTAAGTGGTCAACACTCTCATCGCTTTCTGAATTTTTCCTCTTGCGCGTGTCAAATCTTATGCCAGTCTCGTGAACCACCCTTTCACTATTTTTAATCGCTGTTATAATGTTATCTCTAGACGGCACAACAAGCTTGAGCTCATCCACGGTCTCTCTAGTGGGAGGCTCCACCAGGTGCATCACTATGCGTTCCAGCCTCTTAGGGTGTTCAACGGGCACATCGTCAACGGCCAATAATTTATCATTGCATTGTGCACTCATGTTGACAACTACTGAATATTTCCTTTTCATCTCCTCCATCATTTTGCGCCCATAATCCTCACTTATGACACTGTTGATGCATACAAAACTCTGTACCTGCTTTTTTTTATCAATTTCAAGGAAGCCTCTTGTACGCATATATATAAAATGTCCAGAGCGTGACATCAATCTGTAATATGATTCGCCGAATTCCTTGCTTTGATCGTACATTTGTCGGAGAACACATATGACCCAGCGGACATCTTCCTTATGCATAAACACAAATGCTGAAGTACCGGTGACTTCCTCGATCATATAACCCACAGCAAGAGATATGCTCTGGTCACATTGCACAATCTTTCCATCTATGAGATGTCTGGTCCAGTATTCAGAATAAGCTGACGGTGGCAATATTCGGGGTGGCAAAGCATTTGTTACTATATGAACCATGCCAATGAACACAAAATCATTGCCGCTTGAGGAAAATGTTCTATTTTGTCTCACCCTTTGCCTTCTTATTTGTTGCTCATCTTGGACACCGTTGGCCGTGGCTCGATCGGAACGCCTCAGCATTCCATCAATACGACACCTTTCATACCGGGGTGGATCGGTGCGGGCCCCTGCACGCATTATTCTTATTTGGAAGTTAAGATGTTGATGAAACATACTATCATCTGCACCGAGCTGCAATTCCGGAGGATAGATGTGATGTTTCAGGATATCCTTATCTTCACTGTGCACATAATTGTATATGTTTTGACTCAGTAAGTCTATATGGCAGTAGCCCAGCTTCTCCTGAATATTTGGTGATACTAAAAATATCCGGCCGCGGCATGTAGTGCCCAACATGAAGCCACCAAACAGGTCGAATATCTTCATGACCGCTGGGGACCACGACTCCAAGTGGCTACACTTGATCGAATTACCGAACACGTGTTCATTGCGGAGCTTGTCTGCCGCCAATCTGAGGATACTAGTCTTGTCAACTTTGCGCCTTGAGTTTATAATGTCGGAGAGGAGGCTCGTGATCTGCGTTATTTGCGAGTTATACTGACTCCTACGATGCTTCTCTGCTTTTATACGCGATTCGCGGTCGCTGGCTTTCGCTACGGGCATATCGGGTGAGCGAGAATCAGAGGAAGACTCCCCGCTGCTCGTATGCAAATCGTAAGATTTTGAGGGTGCAGGTACACCTATAGCCATTCCGAAGTCCGGGCTAGCGAGTCCTACCTGGCCGGCCGCCACTCCGTGGAGCGCGTACCGGCCGCTTGCTGCACCTGGAGTTGACATCATATAGAACTAACCTCGTGTTCCTCGCAAATAATGTCCTTGTTTAGATGTCATTCATAATAATGACCACTATCAAGTTATTCGTCGACATAAACGTACATTGTTTGTTTATAAACCACTCACTTAAATTTCATTATATTGTTTAATTCTTCTACCATAGATCAAAATAAAATTATTAAAGACACTTCCTGCTAACACAAATAAACAGTCACTAAAAAATGAATCGCGTTTACCGCTGAACCCGTTGTACCGTCATACAAACAGCTGTGCGGACAGAAACTAAAGGAATGCGGTTTTAACCATAACACTGTAGACGTACTGATCAATGTTGTCATCTACACATTTTCATTTTAAACATTTCAGGATGTATTTTCATATAGCCGCCTTTAAAATAAAATATGTATAAAGTATAATAAAATAATATCATTTGTATGATGAATTGTATTGATCATGGTTTTGCAAATCATGTAAAATAATATATATAATTTTATTTTGTTTTATAAAATAGCATTACATTTGAACTATGATGACGATTACATCCACTGAATTAATCCTTTAGCCGCGACATGATACATGAAGAAGAAGGTCTCACCATTTGGCACGATGTTATGCAGTAATCGCTAGCTTTTTCCAATCGAGTCTAGTCGAGCCAGTCTCTTTCTAGACTGATCGCCACCAAGTCGACCTTTAGTTTCATAAATGGAACTATTTTTTTTTTGGGAGATACGTGATTTAACCAAGATAAAGGGGAAATTCTTTTATGTTGGCAACATTACATAACTATCAAACCAGCGACAATTTTTTTTCTCGATAACAATGATATAATTATAGAGTATTCCATTTTCAGACTGTATTATTTATTAAATGACGAAACGTACTTGAAATTAATTACATTACCTAATAATGGTACTTTTGAAATGTGTCCCTTGGATATAAATATATCTGCTACAAAAAATACTTACTCGATACATTCATGAATAAAGAGCTAATTATAAAATTGTTTCTTATAAGATTTACCATAGTCCGGCGGTTAAATTATTTATAGATAAAAATACAATAGGTCAAACACAAGTCAATACACTCTGTGGTCGAACGTCAGACTCCGTGTCAGTGTCAAGTATGGAATAACGTCAGAGGACAAGATAGCAGGAAATAAAATGATTATGACTAGTCCAGTAACTGTGACAGTAACTTGTTTAAATACCTGTCTCCTCTTCTAAATCGTTTTCTTACGTGGATATAGTGATTTACTGTTAATAATTTGTGCCATAAAAATCTCCTTTGATCTGTCACAAAAATAACGTTTACAATTATATTAGAATTCTGAAATGCATATTACTAAATTAATTTATTTTCAATAAAAGTAATTATTGTCGTACAAACCGGTTTTATGTGAGCGTTATCAAGTTATTTTTGTGACGAGTGAGGAAAACCCAACGTGTCTGGACTGTATCATCTTTAAACTTCTGCATAATAAATATTAAGATTGAACAATGTGGTTGAAAACGTTATTTTTGGTATCCATATTATATATCAATATTATTGTCGGTAAAGAAGGTAAGCATTGTTTTTTGGTTTGAATGTTTTTATATTTTACACTATTTATATATATATATACATACATACATATATATTGCAGAAGGTGATTCATGCAAACCAAGTAAAGAGATTTTGGATGGTATATGTACATTAGTGACTGATTGTGGTCCTGCAATAAGGTGAGTGGTACATTGGTAGTATTGTAGTGGCAATAAGAAGGATTGAATGTATGTATGTAAATTTTATACATAGTTTTGATTGTTGCCTATTACCTAATTACCTATTATTGAAAATGGACATAATTTTGGAATAATTTTTTTATTGAATAATTCTATTGCAACTCATTTGTGTGCTGCGCAGAGGCCCTATTTGATGTGTGTGTGATTCTGGTGAAGGCCGAACTCCAAATTTGTATGAATTTGTATCTGAAAACTATCATAAAATATGTGTGTTACATATCTGTATAGACTTCTTTCTAAAATTCTCCACAAGAGTTAGGATATGGGCTTCTTAAAAAAAGAGGTAAAATGAGCTTAGATTCAGAGCTGCCAACATAACGAAAACTGGTCTTCTGTTGTAAATGTCTATAGGCAATTTTGACTGTCTACCATCAGGAGACAGGGAAAATGTAAAACAAACAACAACAACAACAATAACTCTTTATTGCACACCACAAATACAAAGTTATAAAATAAAATATAAACTAAAGAAGG
>DWEM01001475.1:0-14146 GCA_018245935.1 Agara belti belti | reverse complement strand
AGCCCTATTAGAGGTCCGTCGCCGATGTCCATGGGCGGCAGCGGCCAGTCGTGACTGCTGCCAGCTCGTTTACTACTCTCATAATATAAAAAAAAAAAAAAAAAAAAAAAAAAAAATTCAACCTTAATATGACTCTATTGTTTTATTGTATATGTAGACAAATTGGCATAGGTACAATGGGTTTACATTCTGTTTGCTATATAGAAGCATGTACTTTTTCAAACATGTACATTTATTTAAGTTATGTATACACACTTATATTGGCAAGTACTGTTAACAATTATGTAAAATATTTAAATAAATAAAAGAAGTAAAGGGTGAATGTTTCGCGTCGAGAGACGTGGCGTCTGTAATTGTGGTAAAGAAATGATGAAAGATTTTGTAAATTTAGGAACCGGCTTGATATCATAAATAATTTCATAGATTCTGCGATAAAACTCCTAAAGTAAACATAATTTAATGTTCTATATTTCTAGCATACTTGAATAATATGTGTGTATTATTTCGAGGACTTAATATTTCAATTTATTTAACTATTTATGTATATACTTAATGTTTACTTATTCCTTCTTTTAGAAAACCTGTAGTCGCTCGTACCCCACTCCCCATCAGTGAGAAGGTGTACATCATAATATAACCTTTTTCTTTTCTACCATATAAACTTCAAAATATAACAAGTCCCTTCGACGCTCGAGTATAAATCCACATTTAGTTAGCATCGTGGGTATGCCTACCAGGATGATTAGTTTTGAATAGTGGAAATATAAACAAAAATAATAAAAACAACTTTTCCTCATATCTATATTCGTATTAGTGTAGATATCGGAAGTGTCAATCCGAAAAAGACAACATTATTCTACCTAAGATATACCCAGCACACTTGAGAGTTAACAAACTTCAAAAGTATATTTTGTGTACATTTTACTGTATCCGCGTATATGTTGACGCCTATATGGCCTTCTACATAGACCGATATAGAATTTTTTGGACGAAAGGATTCACTTCAAAGGTGGTCCCATTTAAATTGGAAGAAAAAGATACCTTTGCTAAGGGTGAAATAAATAAGGGTGAATAAAAAATAATTATTTGTGTGTATGTCACGTGATATCTCCGCTTATTGTGAACCGATTTTGAGGATTCTTTTGTCTTGTTATTTATGAATGTAAGAAATGTTAAAATTGATTTGTAAACCTATGGTTGAAAATAAATGTTTATGATATCAATTGACTCAAACTAGCGTTTGATAATATAAATTTAAAACAAATAGAAATGTTTCATCTCTGCATAGTTCAACACCGCGTTCTTTTCAAGTAGGTACGGGGAAAAGGCGGAGCAGATACCTGTTTTCAAAGTAAATACAATAAAAACATTCTCTTTTTGATAAGATTATACGACAATGTACCTTGTGTTACTACATCGCAACTACATTTTTAGTTTCTTCAAAAATTTATTCGCATATACTTACATATTGTAATTGTAAATTATTACAGTAGGAATTCAGTTTCTAGTATAAATGGACGAAAAAAGGTTAGCCAAAGTCATTGTGAACCTACAACCATTTGAACAGACAGTACAGATACTTTAGGGGGATAAACCTCTAGCAACAAGAAAGCGTTACTTTATTATGGTTACGATTTAATGACGAACCAAGACCCGCAGTAATATAATTTCGTTTAGCATTTAAATAGGGGTTCAAAACTGTTTCAATTAAAACGGAGGACTAATATTGGACGTAATACGTTACCCTAAGGAAAGCCACCACCAACACTAATTACAATTTATAAATGCGGAACAGCTGTTTAGGTTCGTAATTGAATTTCATTGTTATATCTGGAACATCAGAGGCTATGCCCCAATTACATGTATCAAATTCATTAAAGACGGTGCTTGAGACAAGAAACAAATCGTAATCTTTCACATTTATTAAAATAAGACTGTTTAACACGTTAATAACAATTTAATAAAGTTCACAAATTAGGTACAATTACAAATTACGCTCTGACTACGTCAATGGATGGCAGGTTCAGATTCTTGGACATTCCACAATTGCAGCAACGCCAGCTGTTGGTACTAGGCACCAGGTGCTCGCTACTTACGCACTCCAGGTGAAACTGCGACGCGCATTGGCTGCATTTAATTGAAGCACAACCGGCCATGGGGCGCTTGCAGAAGGCACAATCCATTATATTCAAATGAACTATGAAAAATACACGTCATTTAATATATTTAGAAAACTGAAAAAAATATCAAAATTTAACGTGGAAACAAATACCGTTTACCTTATCAAAATAAGTGAATAAAATAAAATTATATGTAGTTATTTAACACTTTTATAATTTTTATATATTTTAATCTATTTCCTACGTCCCTTGTCACAGTCGCCGGCGGTATGACCTACTAAAAATGGAAGAATGAAATAAGACATACATGTCAATCTAAAAGAGAACACTTTGAATTTGTGTCATAAAGAAGTTAAAAAGTATTCTCTACCTGAGTGTATCGTATTATTACTGTAGCTAATATTTTCACCTACAAATTATTAAACCAGTTTATAAAAGTCATAGGTTTATTGGGTATTTTTATGTTGATATTAATCTTCTCCTAATGCTACTCCGTTATCTAGCCGCCTGGAAAATATACATCTGGTACAAAAATTTCTTAAGCAAAGAAAAAATTACTGTGACGGCTTCAAGTGAACTTGAAATACGTCAAATTGAAGTATATATTCGTGAGAAAAATATACTTTTTTCCTTTCATATTTTCTCAGTAGTCGCTTTACTTTTACTAATAATATCTTCAAACGTACTTACATAAAATGTTCGTATCAATGTATAAGAAGTAAATCCGAATCAATGTATATACATAGGTACCCTTTGATAGTACCACGAAAACCTCTTTGTCAAACGATATCATTCCACTTACAATGTAGTAACATCAAAGAGGACTTAAAAGTTGTAAGGGTACATGACGGATATATTAAAAAAACATGATTTTAATATAATATAATAGTACATATGATAATAATTAATCATTTGATCTTGCTCAGTGAATACTGAAATTTTTGATAACTCACAGGAAACATCTTCAGGCGATAAGAAATTACAATACTTCGAAATATTCGAGCAGCATGTTAATAGATGTTTTACGGGTTATGGAAACTAGGTGCCTATTTGTTCTTGTGATTACGAAATAAGTAAATTATCATTAATTATTTAATTACGTATTAAAGGGGAATTTCTAAACGTATTGCGATTACAGTAAACATCTATTTATCTGTATCTTCTTGAAGTGTGACAGAGAGCGTCATACATATGTAGTTACCTATGTTCAACATTCAGTAATATCTAAGGCAGCATAAAGATAATTATGGCCTGCAGTGACCATTATCAGATGATTTACATGCTTGTTTACGACTTCTGTTATGTAAAATATATACTAAAAATGAGCCTTTTGGTTGTACGTTACGCTACGTTTCAGTACAATTACTACTGCTTTCGTTGCAGACGGACAAGCGAAAGCACGGGAGGGGGCGCGCGCGTGCTGCGCTCTACGCCTGATTGGAGTGAGAACGCTATCAGCGGCGAGCACCTCTGGTCACCGACTTCCGTCTCCGGAGACTGCTGTTACGTCGGTGATTCGGAATGCCAGGTATTTATAAGGTTCATAATCGTAGGATCAGCTTTAAAGCACCGAAATGCAGATAGCTAAGCTATCGCTGCTGGTTGTTGTCGATAGAAGGCAGCCACTAAGCGACATTGGAAATACGTTGTGGTTATGCTCTAAACTAGATCATTCCTAATTGTAGCGAAAGAAATGATTCCTGGCTATCTATGGAACTTTTAAAAAACTGAAACCCGTGAAATCCTAAACTCATATACATAGTATCAAAACTAATGGGACCTTGGCTATAAAGACCAAATATGGCTATAAAGAAAAATATTCCTTTCATTTGTAAATACAAATCAGCAGCAGGGACGTTCAGATAATTATCTTGTTACTTATTGTGTAATGAATAATTTTATTTCTTGTTTATCGAGCTATACGATGATTCTGTATGTTTAGAACACTCATTTTCTAAATTGAAACAACAAACCAAACGAAGAATAAAGTTAGGAAAAACACCTGATTCACATAAGAATCCCAAGATTTGTAGCAATGTTTTAATTTTCTTATTATTTAGCACAACGTACCGCTAAGGTATGTATATATTTGTAAAAAAATATGAAAATGATATTGCTGGCCCATGATAATTACGTTAGGAGATAAAATTGCGTAGCGTCTGTCGCACTATTGTTCCATTAATTCTACTGGTGAAACGTTGTTTAAAAGCTCAGCAAACACTTCGCCTATACTGAGTTTATAAAGCTGTTCATATATTTATTTTATACTAGCGACCATCGATCCTAGTTCGTTAAATTAAATTTTAAATTTGAATGTTATTAACGCTCTTGTGTCAAAGAGCTACTATGTATAATCATTGCATAGAACTTTTTAGCATAGTTTATTTTATCTATTTAGTGTCTTTGTAATATATAAATCTTTGCTTTCACTCCTCCGTATGAACTTTAAGTGTGCCTAATCTCATAAGCGTCAGTGCCCGTATCTTTCTAGTTTGGGATGATTTAAGTTTAAAACGGCTGACAAACTATGATACAGCTATGTAAAGTGTTTCTTAGGAAATTTGTCAGAAAGTCTTTTTGTAAAAAGTATTTACGAATAAATAAATACTATCCCGTTTTTGTAATCCAGGTCGTCCCTCGTCGTCTTTTTTACATCTTATTGATTTCTTTGAAGGCCGTTCAATATTCCAACAATTTACATACTCTTTTATTACTAGCACGTACCTAACCTCTATTAGGTATCTTTATAACCGAAAAGCGTAAATTTTAAATGTAAATCTACAAAGTGCCTTAAGTGACATTCCCGTGTATGAAAACACCCAGTTCGAACCATTTTCGGTAACTCAATAAACTTTGACAGCCGACATTCATAGGTACAAAAGTAACGAGCGGGAAATTATAATTTCCTCGACGGCTATTACCAAGTTTCCCATTGTGCCACAGTCAATAGATACTCGTTAGTTAAATGTAAGATTAATGCGCCGTTCCCACCATTAACGCCGTGATGACCTGTCACTGTCGATAGATACCACAAAAGGCTGTCCTTGAGTTCGTAGAAACAATTACACACTAATTGCCAAGGTATTGTCCAGACCAGCGGCTAACTTACTCTTAAGGTAAAAACATGCTTATGAACATGAACATGTTAAAAATGCATGCATATTTCTGTGTAAAAGCCAACCCGAAATAACTATGCTTCTTTGTAGAAAAGTACGTACACACATGCTGCAATGCAGCAGTTGTAATTGGTCAATAGTAGTATGCCTTTGTGCTACAAACAAGTATGTCTATTGTACCCTTGATTCTCAAAACGCACTAATAACATTTAATCATCAGTTATTAGTGGTAAGAACGCATTAAAACCATTATTGGTTTATAAGCTACATATGTATATGGATTTAAATAACATGCACTGACACTAAATTTCTTAACCCCCCCCCATAGTATTATGTAGGTACCCACCAAACGACTAACATATTATAAATCAATCGATAACTATATATTATTCACGTTATTATACAGTTGTAAGGCAGACGCAAAAGATGCGCCCAAAAGTTTTTAACGGAGTACATAAAATTCGTTTTGTAACGGAGGAGGTAACATTTTGTAAATATTAGGAGCAACCGCTCTCGTCCCGATTCGTACAAAGTTATTGAACATATACTCGTTACATACGTAGGTACCTACATCTCGTTCACTGGACTTTTACCGTCAATTACCTCAATACCACGTTTTAATTAATATAAGTGACTTGTTATTTCAATTTTTAACATTCCTCTAAACATTTCTAAGTTAGAATCTTATTTGAAGATCTACGAGAACGAGAGCTAGGTGTTTTTAATGCCTTCTTTCTTCAACTGCAACTGTACATTTAGTTAATATAAACCTAAGTATGAGTACAATTTTGCTCTCTACGCCGGAATGATTATTAAAATGGAAAGAAATTTGATTGGAAAGGAAAAGATTCTCCCGCTGCAAAGTTTGCCAACAGTTACAATGAATAATTTAATTTGAATAATATTCTACCAAATTAATTATAATTGAATGAAATGAAATGAATGACTTTTAAAAAAGAGAACTCCATTTAAAACTTTTTGACGTTCATATTAATTTTACTTTACCTGTTGCAACCTTTAAATATACGACCTATATTTTGAACCCCAAGTTTGTAGTAACCCACATAGATAATAATGTAGACCCATATATTCATATTATGTATGGCATCTATGTATATTTTACGTGATTCCCCAGAATAAAGCGACAGATTGCCTGATGGCGTTAGGAACCCAAATTTCGCATAATTAATATCCCCTCAATTTTGGATGAATAGGTTCTATGAAAATTTGGTTTTTTGTTGCTGGAATTTGATATCGATTTAAAATTAATAGTTTCTTTGATTTGGAGACTAGTTACTTTTACCTAGTGACTTTTACAAGTAAGTTCTAAAATTAAATACGAAATGCCGAGAACGAGGCTCATGGCGAAATACCTACCGCTCGTGAAATGATATTTACATATGATAAACTTTTAGTATTTTGATATTTATATTTGTAGTATATCTGTAGGTTCAAAAAAGTCTATTTCCTGATTCGTCATGTTAAATGCAAACATAATTTTGGTATCACACATTAAAATCACAACGTTACTACACAAACAGTAAGTTACAAAACACAGAATCAACCGCGTTTTCTGATTGAATCAAGCCAATCTTCTATAATTTTTCAAATATTGTTATGTTTATAGAGATTATAGAAAGCACATTTTCTAGAAAGCTCTCATAAGTAGGTATTTATTATCTTTTATCCCTCATTATATGAAACAAAATACATTTGTTCGTCGAGAGGTTATTTGTGACCGTTGTTAATTATATAATATATGTACTCGGGTGTTAATAGTGTGCCGTTAGATTATTGTATATCTGAGTAACATGTTACGTTTGCGTTGTACCTATGATGTATGAATACATACTCATATACAACATTTTAGTCTTGTATGCGATTTAAATGGTGATGCCGATAGGCTGAATGACATCAGATTGCTTGAATACGTTTTGGTATTTCCTTAATGTAAAAATATGTACATTTATGTTATTTTTCCTGTAACAGAAACATGGATCTCGTATGAAGTGTTCGGCGTGCAAAATAGTCGCGCACATCGCCTGCATCGATATTCTGATAGACCGGGTCCAGTTTACTTGCAAGCCAACCTTCCGTGACGTCGGCATCAGGCAGTACAGAGAGCAAACAGTCACGCATCATCATTGGACGCATCGCCGGTCTGAAAAGGGCAAATGCAAGGCTTGTGGAAAGGTAATTTTATTGGAATAACACATAAGATAATATCATGCAATGATATTTTAGCTTCCATGATTTTTGTTTATTAATGAAGTTTTCATTGAATGAAGTTGCAAAAAACCATTAAGCTCGTCTGGTAGTGAACTAAAGCGGATCATGAATGTCTTTTACTTAAGGGCATCACTATGATTTTATATTCATTCTTGATTACACAGTCTTCATATACCAAAATAATTAATAAATAATATTTTCTGTCATTCAAGTTCAAGTGATTTGTATCTAACAGTTTGTATCTAGTAGTTTGTATCTAACAGCTTATATGCACTTTCATAACATACTCACTATTGTTGAAATAGAATTAAATGCTTTGCGGTTGATAACGTTTTTTTTCCACTGTTACGACTTGCCACTTTAGATGTTAAGTGTTACCAGCAACACTTAACATTAGTAACATTAATTGTAATTAACAGTAATATTAATGACCTATACTTTTTTCTTCACGCAAAAAAGATCGATCAAATGACTGTTTATTTTACCAAATCGTTGTCTACTGTTGACTCAATTGACCTTCACAGCTTTAACGCGCAACGGTTTGAGTTAACTGAGCTCGGCCATATTTTAGAGTGAATAACTGCAGGATTGATTCTGAGATACAAGCATAAACCTAGGTATTTGTCAGGCTATCCTTGAACGAGTTCGAAACAATAGATATAGGATTCAAAGCAGTAAGGTTTCGGATAAAGTGTACGGCTGTGTTTTTTCCGGAGGCTATTTTCTATTTGCTTTGGCTTAGAATAAGGAGTTTACTGTTAGGGGGTGCTAACCCCTAAGGGACTTCAACCCTCTTTATGTTGTTTATCGTTGGCAAAGGAATTCTTACGTGTTATTTTTGAATAAAATAACTTGACATAAAGACCAAGCTAAGAAACTATGATGATTAAATACTCTTATAATACATTATTATCAATCTACGTACTTACTTAGACTTGATTTAAAACCAATATAAAAAATATGATTTATTTCAACATTTTTTTTTTGAAGTAAATAATCTGATTTTTTTTGCATAAATTTAATTACGCATAGGATTTGTTCTAAATTAATTATACTTTGATATTAATAACTTCAAAAAATTAAGGTCCTAAGTAAATAAAGGAATGCGAGCGTGATATATGTATATAGCATGCATACATATGTATGTACATATTTATATCAAATATAACACCCATAACTTTTGAGATATTCTTTAAAACCTGTAACCAAGCATTAAACTGACTCTTTTAATGTAAACATATTTCATATTCTACTTTTAATTTACATTATCATAACTATGAACAAATTTAAATAATAAATTTCATGTAGATACATTAAAATAATTTTATCCAGTTTAAGTATATTTATATTTCGATTATACGGTACCGAAATTTATAACTACGGCCAACGACTATGTAATATGTACTAGTTGAATACATTTACATGTTATAGTAGCATATTACAAAAACAGCACTCTAACTCAAACATTGACCGAACTGAAAAGATTTGCATTTGGTTCGCATGTGACACGGAATAAAATTTATGTCCCTTCACTACTCAATTAAAAAATCAAAGTCATATTTTTATAACATATCACTGTACCGCACGAATAACACGTGATAAAACACACATACATATATGTACAAGGGTCTTACTCGACTAGGCGCCTGTTTAATTAAGTGGCGTTTTATCGCTCACTATATGTTAATAATATGTAAATTCACTACGCCAACGTAAAAACGAAACATGTTTTTATTGAGTTTTTTCTTAACTTTTATATTTGGTACTGCATGCACGTTTATTTAGACTTTTTACCGTTAATGGTACATCAAAGTCCGTGTAATATGGTCTAAAGTGCTCATTATTCAGTATTTTTATACGTATGTGTCCAATGTTTATTATTATAATTACTTTGCATGTGTGTTCGCATGGTTTTGTGTCACAGTCATTCCGGCGCAGTTGCTGCGGCTGGTGCATACCAAAACAATATTCTGTAGACAAGCCTATAGGAGAAATTGTAGACAGTGTGCGTATTACCAGCTATGTTGCAAGGGTGTGGTGCTATGTTATGTTGTTGCTTTTTATTTTATTCAAGCGTTCGTCCAAAACACGATTAGCAAATGCTAATCGGATTACTAACAAATAATTTTATTTCAGTCATTACAGGGCAAGTTATCATTTAGTTCGAAAGAAATCGTAGCTCTCAGCTGTTCCTGGTGTAAAGATGCCTATCACAACAAAGACAGTTGTTTTAATTTAGAACGCATAGGAGAAGAATGCTCATTAGGTATATCTGAGTTTATTATTACCTACTATTATTATGTTAATGTTATGGACCTCAAAGTATTGTAATACGACCGTGCTATTCAATTTTTTAGGCTCACAATCTAATATAATAGTACCACCATCGTGGATTGTGAAACTTCCAAGAAGAGGTAGCTTTAAATCGTCTTTAAGAAAGTCACCTAAAAAGAAAAACGCAGCGAAAAAAAAAGGGAAAGATTCGAAAAATGAGCAAAAGACATTTGTGATAAAACCAATACCGACTGCCAGCGTGAAACCTGTGCTAGTTTTCATTAATCCAAAGAGTGGAGGGAATCAAGGCGTCCGTCTACTTCAAAAATTCCAATGGTTACTTAATCCACGACAAGTCTTCGATCTCACTCAAGGTGGTCCCGGCCCCGGGTAAGTATCTGAAACTGAAACCATAGTATTTGTACTATGGTACATACGAGTAAGTAGGACACAAGTACAACTCTTGTTTTAAAAAATATTTATTAGATATTGAGGCTATTAAATCCGTTAAACACGTTAACAAAAGACATTCTTGTTAAATGAATTAATTACGCTTGGATATGAAACATCGAACTTCCAGAAGTCTTCTGGGAAGTCTTGGCATTTAAATAATAGTGCTCGCGTTGAAATGAGTTGGGTTTGTAAATTGTGGCCTTGTTTATAAATAGAAATTGTTGCACAGATAAAAATTATTTGGAAGTTAAAAGATTTATATCATTCGATGTAACAATAATATCTCTTGGTTTAAAATTTGAAATACCAGTGAATGATTGATCATCCTGAAATTTACTAAAATAAAAAATATATTACTTAGTTTAATGTAGTTTAATATAGTTATATGTTAGTCAGTATAGTTCGATTTTTGATATAGTTAGCAATAGTACTGTTACAAAATCGAGAGAAACATAATAACACAACGTAAGAGTGTCGTTCCATTATTTTACTTAGAATGGAAATTATAATACGCTTACCCCGTCGGCAACAGATGTGGAAATTAGTGCACATAAATAGATCGCCCATCCACCTGCCGACAAAACCAATAGGAAGTCCCATTAAAGGCTCAATACTGGAAATTCTACCATCGCTTCGTCCCATTAAGGGTACCATTTCAATACGAAAGCAATGTAAATGATTTATAAATTGAAAACTGTATAGGTACTATATTTCATGGTTGATTTGTCAATATTTTTAGGTAATTGAACCTGGATTTTTGTCCATCTTTTTCAGGTCTTTGATTTGATTTAGGTGTATATCTGAAAAAGGTTTGATTATAATGCACATCAATGTAGATCTACGAAATGTAGTTAGTCTCGCTGAAACTCGAGAACGACTGGACCGATTTGGTTAATTTTGGTTTAAAAATTTTCGTGGAAGTCCAGGGAAGGTTTAAAAGATGAGAAAATGTGGAAAACTTCGGAGAAAAATAATAATAATAGCAATTTCATTTTTCTATATAAACTGCCTACCTGTCAAATATTTGATGTTTGTACTATCAAATATGATTAAAATCGGTACCTACAACAATTCCTGATTTATCAATGGTGTAACTAAACTGATAATTGGTTTTTCCAAATAAGGCGGTACGAAGTTCTTCACAACAGCTAATACATAATATAACAAAAAAATTAATACATAAGAAATAGAAATATGGTTGGAGAATAAATAATACTTACATAAAAAAATAGACTATGCATATAAAGACTAAAGACAAATGTGGTTCAAAATCTACTTGTTTGTGAATTTGTGAAAATAATCGGATGTCGATGTCAGAAAACAGAAGTTAATAAATGGCGGCAAAAAAATCGGGTATCAATTTTAAGTTTCGAAAAGTAAAAACATTATTTTGCAACGTTCACAGGGGCCCATTAAATTATTATCAACAATAGAACACGCTTTTCTCGGGGAGACATCTACATACATTGTATAGGTTAATTTCAAAGATCTAAAAATTTATTTTAATTGTGATAATAATTATGCACGTAATTATCACGCAAACAAAAATATTTCATTACATTTAATTTTGTTTGTATAATTACAATAATATGGGTGCATTTAGATACAAACTATAAAGGCACACACAGTATTGAAGCAGATAAAGGGACGTTAAATGAAAATGAAATACTCAGTCATTCGTAAAAATGTCGATTAACAATTGTTGCCAATTAAAGCATCGCGAGAGCTGTACGCTACGGAGAAAAATAAACAACAGAATTTGTTCAAGTGTAATATAAATCGAAGAAAAGGTATTCATACTATATGTATGTCTGTACATTATTACAATTTTTACAAAAGTGTAGAATTTGTCATTTCGAACAATATATTGATCCTATTTGTATTTGATATGTAATGTACCGGTCTACAAGAAGAAGTCTAATTTAAGCCACATAATATGTAATGGTTGTTAACATTATGAGTAATGAGAATTTTTTTTATAGGTTAGAAATGTTCCGGAAAGTACCAAACCTTCGAGTGCTGGCTTGTGGTGGTGACGGTACGGTGGGTTGGGTGTTAAGCGTACTTGACCGCATTGGCTCCCGACCCGCTGTTGGTGTGCTGCCACTCGGCACTGGCAACGACCTCGCCAGAGCACTCGGCTGGGGCGGCGTAAGATTCTTAGACTTTTCTATATTTGTTAACATAAATGGACCCGTTACTGAGGAAGTAACGAAACCATTTAGGATCAGGTCATTTATAACAAATCATATGAGCTCAATATTTATCCGGATTTTTAAAAAAAGATCCCCAAATTTTTTATTTGAACCCCAGTATGATTCGTCTATACCACTTGCCTTTAAATGGTTAGAACAGCCAATGTGGGTACTAATAATTTAATCGAAAGCAAGGTCAGATTCAGATGCGATAATCTCTGAGCGCTAAGTTGAGAAGCCCAGTCTCTGATGAGTGCTTGCTATCCATACTCTTCAACCCAAATATAGAAGACAGCCGAGTGTTACTTGTTTTAGACTAGAAAAAGAAAAGCTAATACACTATACTATAATTGTCGTAATAGGGTCCTGTAACTGCGTGCTGCTCACAATTTGAAGTAATAATTAAGAAAAAGTAAATAAAGACAACAATTTTTTTTATGTATTAAGTATCAAGTCTTGGTAATAAATCTTTCTTTATTATTGTTGGTGAGTAAAGTTGGTGGGAGTCATAAATCTTAGCGTTGACATTTGGCTGTGACAGTTCGAGATGCTGTCAGCAGGATACCTACTCGTATTACAGAGACCAAGAAGAAAGAAGAATTTTTACCATTTATGATATTTTTATTTTTATATTAAAGAATTTGGCACTCGCTACTTTCTGCCTAGCCCGTTAGGGACCTTCCGTGATTTTATAATAGTGATAATAATAATGTTTGCTGAGAAAGCATTTTCAGTAAAAATTTGTGTGGCCTAAAGAAGTAGTTCAAACGAAAACGAAGCCTGTAGTATTATTACTACAGGCACTACTACTTGTTTCACTTTATGTTTTTTCTCTTGAAGTTTTCATGTTGATGCGAACAATCAGTACCTCTACTAAATTACTGATTTGAAGGACAACAATCGGTTCTAGTAATTTTGTCTACGTTACAATAAGAATGACTATCATTAAAACTGTTCCGTTTACTACCTTTTTTGTTTAAGTCAATAATATGTTAAAAACTAAATTAAAATATCAACAAAATTTACTTTATTGCACATGAATTCCAATTTGAAATACGGTCAAATTTTACATTCTTTTTAGAACTTTCCTTAAATTGATCTGCGAGACATATAACACAAACGTGCCCTCAGAGAATTCCTGTGACCTTGTGAACTGTGTACGCGGTATTATATAAGTAGGTAAAAGAGTTCGCAATAATACCTAAAGAATTATGTATCTTAAGACTAGTAGATGTAAGGAAAAACCGTTCCGTGAGTTACCTTTCTAGGAAAAATAGATAAAAATATATAAAATTTACCGATTATGTAATCAATAAGTATTCTTCTAAACAGGGCTACGAAGACGAACCCATATCAAAGATTCTTGTTCACATTGGCGAAAGTGACACGGTGTTACTGGATCGCTGGGAACTGAAAGTTGAGCCTAATGAAGATGCGGTGAACGTGGACACCAGCAACGCCAAGCCAGAGCTGCCGCTCAATGTAGTCAACAACTATTTCTCTTTCGGCGTAGATGCCCATATCGCACTCGAGTTTCACGAAGCAAGAGGTACGTCAATGTTACAGAAACTCGGAAATTAAACAAATTATGAAACAGCTCTAGTTAATTAAAATATGTACCAATTTAACATTATAGGTATTAGATTTAAGAAATAATTTTTATTTTATCACCCAAAAATGCATCGAAGGAGTTTTAGGAAAAATATAAGTTATTTTTTGTCAGAATATTTGAGGTACTTTTTTTATATATTGATATACG
>DWEM01001474.1:0-14147 GCA_018245935.1 Agara belti belti | reverse complement strand
GGGGTGGAGGGGGGGGGGGGATACGTCCGCTCGCCGGCACGGTTGACCCGCGAATGAAGTAGGAAGTGTTTGCACTAACCTGATCTTTTCCTGAGGCTGCGTTCGCGCGTGCGCCGCCTCCTTGCACTCCCCCACCGGCGCGGCTGCGAAACAGTACAGTCACATAAGGTCACCACGAATCGTTAACTCGATGGGATTTTTCACAATCACCTCAGACGTATAAACATTACAATGTCGCCGTTTAAAATTGGTTTGCAAAACGGACAATATGTCGTACGCGTTTGTTTGTACAATTGTCGCGCTTAATTTCGTTCATGGATCCCCTTCGAATGTGTTGTTAGTATTTGCGCTAGCCTGTGTGTTTTTCATTAAACGAATGACAACTACCAGTTCGATACGAACATTTTCGTGATATAGAGGACACGGATTGCCTGCTCTTATAATACTTATTATAAAGAGTTTATTTAAAAGTATGGTGAGAGTATCGTTCATTCGACTGTTTTATCCATCTACCGAATCCGTTTGGGTAAAGCCGTTGGGTGGCGTAAATGAGATTATAAAGTTCCATTATGTTCATTGTCTGTTTCTTGTAATGAAATCGAAGTTTTTAATTTGTTTTTTTTTTTAAATAAACAACAGATAAATCGTTACGAACCAGATTTCAGTTTTTTGAGACGTAATTTCGTAAAGTTAACCAAGAACCCATATATATCTACAACCACGAACTCAGAATGTTGAAGTAACTTCGAAGCCTCGTCATGTTTTAAAAGTGTAAACACTTAAAAGCACGTCGAGCGAACGGGTAATGTTAAAGATAAAGGCGTGCGTTATCAACAAAAGTAACAATCGTATCGCTGTATCGATGATATTATCGAAAAAAAACTTGTGTTAATAATGTAAATAGCATCATTTAAACACTCCATAAATTACAACATTTATACACAGATAAAATATTTTCTAGCGATGCTTTCTTAAGAGATCGTATAGAACAATTTTCAAATTCAAATCCAAATACTTTTATTAATTACTAGCTTTTGCCCGCGACTTTCGTTATTATACAAATGTTATTATACATATAAACCTTCCTCGGAAATCACTCTATCTATTAAAAAAAACCGCATTAAAATCGATTGCTTAGTTTTAAAGATTTAAGCATACATAGGGACATAGGGACAGACAAAGCGATTTTGTTTTATACTATGTAGTGATAAGCTACATACGTACACTCAGTGAAGGTCATGTTTTAGTCGTCTTACTTCGGCTTTGTGTGCCCATCAGGTTGTAGTAGACCGGGAGAAAAAACCGGTGAAAAAAAAAAACTCCCAGCACTCTTTTAAATAACAAAAGATATGAATGAAAGTAGCCATGTTACAGTACACATATTTAAATATCACTTCGCTTTAATACATTACTGGTACTATGTATTAACTTAGACAGTTCTATTGTGTTTCAAAATTGTACTGGCACTAGTGTTACATCAATTTGGCGAGCGCGATTCTCAGGCTCGAGACTGGAGGCATGTTTTGTTGGGCACTGCATTAAATGCCTCGTTACAAAACGCCAGTAGTGTTGCTTACACAAGATTATTTATTTAGAAATACTTGCATCGCTTTCGGCGTCATAATAGAAGCTTCTAGACCATCGTGTTGTCGAAACAAACCTACATAACATACCCTATACATTGAAACAGATGTAATTGAAGATAAGAGACGTAATCCTATCGGCCTAAATAAAAAATTCAATATATTTTTTAAATCACTGCACATAATTTAGGACAGATTTTATTATTTTCAATTGTAAACAAGCAGCGATTAGAGCTTCGATACTAAACTGGACATAAGAACAAGGCAGTTAAATCAGATGAAGTTTAATCAACGGAAGTTCAATTAATAGTTTAACTAGTATTAGATGTACTAGCTATGATATCAAAATATATAGAGTTAACGTTAACATTGGTTTTGAAAGAAAAAAAAACAACAACAACATACCGTCACGCCAGAACCCTAACGGGGTAGGCAGAAAGCACCGAAAGAAATTCCCTATAAATATGAATTAAATCAAAGCTTGCAATTTTGCACAGTTACATAACATTGTGAACATTGGTGCGCTATTGCAAAACGTTTATATCGATAAACAAAGAGTCCAATAATCCTATCCGATACAGATAAAGATCAGAGTGGATATTGGTACTCGCGAAAGGGATATTGTTGACCCAAATTGCTTAAAAGGCCGATTTTACAAATTGAGAAAAATTTTAAGCTTTTTTGTATCAAGATTGGACATGTATGATCTACTGCGTTGTGAGTCGTATCATAAAAATAATACTGGATTTAAGTAACAATCAACTTTTATCCAATCCAAACATCTAAGTTATTGTACAAAAAACAACACAAAAACTAATTTTCTTAAAATATAAAATCGAAAATAATACGATAAACAAAAGAATATAAATAAAGGTTTCCAAAATGAAACATTTTTAAGAAAAGGTTTCATGGCGTTGGTAAAAAACTATATTAGAAAGTAACATACCACATTTCAGAAGGGCCTAGAAAGTTCTTGCATAGATTTGTTACTACCAGGAAAAACAGTTCCGCACGCGACAAAAACTGGAACTGGTTCACCAGCCCATACGCGTCAAGGAAGCGAGGTAAGACACCACATTCTTGGAAAACGTAACTCCGGTACATTTGTTGGTAGCATACTGACGACACGCTATGTTAACAGTCCAAACGATTCGCATAAAATACTCCTAGCGGGTTTTATCTGCTGAATTTTAACTTCTACATCATGCCGAGCACACGCTCGGTTAATGAATATACGCATATGTACCTCGGAACATTCTAGACGTGTATTCTATGAACTTTTGCTGCTACATTACATTAATCCGCTACTCTTTACAATATCTGTCCTGTCATGTGGTCTTGTGTCATAATTGAGCGTACTCCGCATCAATTGTTCTGAGTGTTGCAAACAATCAATTATGCCGGTGGTATGTTATCACCATGAGCGTTCACTGACCTTATCACTCAAGGTGTTCGTTCGGCCGCGTTACGGCGTGCTACTTTCACTGTTACCGGCGCTGTGGCCCACATTCTCGACCATTACACTTTAGCGGCCGGCCACTCGCTTGCATCATTTTCCGATTATGTCATTGACGTTTTGTTACCCTGTCCACGGTTGTTCGCGAAGGACGAATTCTTTTCTGTCATTTGACGTGAACTTAAGAGGCTTTATTTCACGGGTCACAGTTTTCGGGATTCGCATTATCTATGTCGCGATGTTTCCAGTAGCTATTGCGTATGTCTAACTTTACTATGTGCCTCTCTGTGGCAAGTTTTTGTAATGCGTTCATACTCGGCCAAAGTGCATATGCACTTTGTTCTCTAGCAAGCGTAATAGACTAGGGCCTGTAAGCGTTCTCATCGCCTATGGAGTTCTTAATCTCTCTTAATGCTCTAAGGCACTAGCCCAGCCATTCCACTAAGACATGCCATCAACCCCGTTGTATAAATGGTACCAATGAACATGATATAGCCTACGATTTTAAGGCCAATTACTGATATTAATAATCTATTGAAATTAGATACATAATTTCGATAGCAGTTGTTTTCCTTGACTTTTGAATGACTTGGCTCGATTAAGTGGCTAGTCTGTTAGACTTGTCTAATTTGTCCATAACATTTGTGCCTGATCTCAAGACAGAATTGCACTCTTAATTTTCTAATTGTTTAGTCTGCCTAATGAGCACAAAATGTTAGATGATCTTTTTCCAGCTAATTACTTGTAGCATATAAAAAAACTAATTTAGATTACTTTTGCATCATTGAACGCTCAATAGAGCTCAGAAGTTTAATGGCGGGTTACGTAATTATTTTATTATTGAGTTTCGATTGCATAAACACAAACGAAGCTTCACGAAGTACGAGGTAACTGTTAGTATACAACATGTTTGGTTATAGTGACGTTCAATCTGTGATCATAATATCGAAGGCAAGGCGTGAATACGTTGTGATATGTTACATCGAGTTGTTTACAGTTGTTGTTGTTGTTGTTACAGTCAGGTTGACACGTTGATGATGATGTTGATAAAGATGAAATTGATAGTGATGATGATGATGACGATGAGGATGGTGTATAGATATGTATAAATTTAGATATAAACGCGGCACGAAATAAAAGATTTCTGATAGATATCCAATCGAAAACTGCCTGATTTATTATTTCTTTTGAGGCTACGAAAAATCTAATCGCGCTCGTTCCAACGCCAGAAAAAAACACGATCGATTACATTGTCACGAAACGCGAGCGACATGCAACGTTACAATTTTACACAACAGGAAGCACGCGGCCCGGAAATGCGGCGCGGCCATCATTGAACCATGCACACGCGAAATTTCTAACGGTGATTGCATTTTCGATGCCGGCACCTTCGATGTACACTAATCACGACAATTCGATAGAGAATGTCGTGTGAATATCATATTAGAGGCAGTTCGTCGAAAAATTGGAAGATTCTGGAATTTGGACATATTTCCTCCGTTTGTAAGTGAGCCTGCCCCCGCTGAGCCTGAGGCTATGGGTTCGATTCCCACTCAAGTAAGATGTTTGTGCGTTGAACATGAATAATTGTTGTATATTTGAGTGTACAGTTATCTAGATATGTATGTACTTAGATGATTTTCTCCCCATTTTTTAATTACACAAGCCTAAATTAAATCAGATGGTCGTGCGTAGTTTGCTATGAAGCAGTCGTAATGCATACAAAAACTAAGATTCACACTCGCCCGAAAATGAACAAATTAATAAAATATGTTAATAAACCATATACGAGAATTTGATGAGACAGCATGCTGAATTCTTTAGCACCGTCAGCAGCAGGAAGGGTAGAGCAAATATTTTTGGACATTACTTAGACACTTTATTTAAAAGTAAACAGCATCGCTTGCTAAAACCTCGCAAATACTTCCATATTTTGTAATTTCTAATCGATAGAGACGGCTTAATGGAGTTTTACTATTTTCTGCGTGAAGTTTTATTAAAAACCACTTTTTGAACCTTTTGAACTTTTTGAACCTTTGTCTCCCCCCTCCTCCCTTCCCAAAAACATGTGCATAAACGTTTTTGCGGCGGTGACATCAACATCGGCGGAGCGCGGTGGCACGGTGCGTTATTGTCAAAGACAAAGACAGAGACGTTTATTTGCACAAATATGGGTACATATAGAGATGTCATTTGCGTAACACGATTATGGATGTACGATTAATGAGTGTGGCTGGCCACGCTTGTGTATCAATTCGCTTGCTTACGAGGCTTACGCTTCGAGGCTTACGCTTGCGAAATTTCGCGAGCGCACTCCATGACCGACGTTCTACACGGACGTTTTGTCAGTCGGGTGGACTCGCTGACCATTTGGATGGTGACTGGTAAACGAAATGCTTGGACAATCCGATGATTACACAATCGGTCTCGTGTTTAGACCTTCAGTGCTAAACCGAAGGGCGTTGTATCAATTCTCAACCAGGGGAAATAAACAATTACACGGAAGTTCATCGGAAGAGCAATAAGCGATTACGTTCTAAGGTGGGAAGGTGCCGGCGTTTGAAAAATTTGTACAAACTATAACAAAACCGGACAGATTAAGTAGATTTTGACATTACTTTCAAATACCTAAAATTATTTCTTGATCGTGAACAAACTATATAATGCAAACAAAAAAACGCGAATATGTATAGATAATAATATTTATCGTTGTTTAAAAAACAAAACGACATGTCAAATTTTAATTACATTTTTGTTGTATGGCAGCGTGTCGACTATAAATAATCAAGTGCACGCTGCGAATGTCGGATCGTATGTTTCCGTTTTTTTTATGTATTCCGATTTATTAGCCGACCGATCGCCGCAAGCGTTATTTTAATATTAACGACCGCGTATAGAAACGCGTGAAGTGGAATCAGCTTCCTATACTGTAGTCTGGAGGCATATTATATTGTATGGGTTTATTAAGGAATATTTCTGATTGTTATCAAAAAAATACTTAGACAAAATCAAATTAGATACGAGAACATACGAGTCATAATTTCGAACGTGAACGCTGAAACGCAATTAAATTTATGATACGCTTCGTTTCACATTCCAATGTAACATTAATAAAAACAGCTAACAATCGCTACGTATAAATGAAATGGAAGTGTCTGTCTGTGAAATCCATATAACTGTGATTTCTATTTACACAATACTAAACCAATTTTTTTTTTCAATTTAGATTTAGATTATCTGTCTATCTAAAATTTAGATTTAGATTTAGATTCTAAATAGACCGATAAATATCGGGGCTAATCTCTGAAACGGCTGAACCGTTTATAGTGGGACTTTTAGTGGCAGACAGAGGAGGTTATAGGTTAACATGTAGGCTACTTTGTATCCCGAAATTCCAACGGGATCGAATTCTACGCGGCCAACGCCGCGGGGCACAGCTAGTACAATAATAAAACTCACTCTGGCGACATATCGTGGCATCGTCACGTTCGGCGTGCGTCAGGCCCATGGCTGGTCGCGCGCACGCTTCATCACTGGAAAATAAAAAAAAAAAACAGTTTCGAACTGAGCGTTCACTACGATTTAACACTCCGATACATCCAATGACACCTGTGTGTCGTGTTACTTCTGTATAAATGTTTATTTAATGCTCTGTTACACTAGTAATGAACACGACGGCCAGTGGGATAAAGTGGAGAAGGCTAATGGTAAACTCGCAACGTACGATGCAACAGGTTGCAGCAATACGATTGAACAACACGCATATGATTCGAACTCGTTTGCCCTCGGATTTGAGATATTTTCCCGCGAAAAAGTTAACCTATATCAGTCTCCAGTCTTTCAACCATCTCCACGCCAAAAATCACATCGATCCGTTGCTCCGTTTCGACGTGTAAGAAGAACAAACGAACACACTTTCGCATTTATAACATTAGTATCGATTTAAAGATTTTACAGAATTAATAGAAAACAATTATCAAGGCAAAACCGTTCAGGTTCATAAATATCTACCTCAAATTGTATTTAATATCGAAACGATTACTCAGCACGCCCGGGGTTTACATTGACTTCGGTGCAAGGTAGACACCGGGGAAAAGCTCTAGGCTGTCTTTAAGACAGTGTCTAACAAATAAAATTACTGATATCTTAATTTGTGTGTCCAGTTATTTGTCCGCGATGGACTCCTAAACTACTGAACCGATTTCAATCTAATCAGTGCAGTTTATTCCAACTTGAAAAATACGATAGCTTTTATCTCGATTAACGATCAAATTTTTTTATATTGCAAAATATTTTTTTTTATAGGACAATGTTGTCCTAGTTGCACAAACATCGTGCTACGGGATTTTTACAAATATGAGATTAAGTTATTATAGCATTGTTATAATTGAACCACGGCGGCACGTGGTCGGGTCTACTAGTCCATCTAAAATTAATTAACACTTCAGTCTGATGTTGTACTCGCAACAACGCACCTCATAATTCTGATGACGTGATAATTATTTCACGCAATTGTTATTATAACGCGAATTGCATCAGAGCTTAGCCTACATTGCAAATTCCTTGAGTTTGAGCGCAAGTAGGCGTGTAGTAAATAGTTTTTATTAGCATAAAGTGTGCCTCTTGGAAAGGCTTTTTTGTTTTGTTTTTGTAGTTTTGTCTCTTTCTCTTAGAGACGAAATATTTCTCGCGCACTAGGAGGGAGCGTGACCAAATAATAGCTAGGTTATTAGTTATAATTGCAGGTGGTTGTTTTAATACAAATCGAAGTAAAATACGTGAAGACATTACAACAACGCAGGGAGTTGAAATAACTTAATTATACCTAGTTGGAAATGTTGACTAACCCGAAACTACTCAGATAGGGCCAAGTTACTTCATAATATTTGGATATTTTTTTAAAAGACGATAGTAATTAAAAAAATCGTATTTAAAAATATATTGCTAGTAATCTCACTCTTCAAAATGTCAATTTCCAGCCTGGAATAAGTAATTATTTTTATTAAATATAAAATATATAAAACGATAGGGTGACTAGACACTACAACATAGATAAAGCATTCCTTTCTGTAAACATCCGTCAGTATTTATGTTTGTTTATGGATATATACCTCAGTAATCTAGACTTGTAGCACACAACCGTGCGACGTTCGTCGCTCACGCCGATGGAGAATGTGGTGAGCTCCGGCAGGCCGAGCTGCTCTACACAACGATGGATCAGGAACCGACGATAGTTGCTCACCGGCGGGAACACCAGTACACTGCACGTACAGAACAATGTGTAACTCCTTTGTAAATGGTTTTATTGCTCGATTACTTCTGATTACGCTCCGATGGTTAATTATGTGACATGTGGAACGAATTACAAACCAGATGCACAATGCGAGTGTTGATGGACGCAGGTGCCTAGGGAGACCAAGGCAGACCTATCTCGAGCAAATAGGTCAGACGCTGGCTGACGGGTGAGTCAAAGAGTCCCCGAAACACATGAAAAGTGTGATGAATATAGATGAAGCATGTCAGGTTTGTATGGACAGAGACATTTGGAACTCGGTGCTTTCTGTCTGCCCGGTTAGGGACCTGGTGTGTTGGTTTAATAATAATTATTATTATTATATCTTACACTGCTCCAAATATCTTAACATTACTTAGCAATTACTTACTGAACTAATCCTCACTAAAGTCTCATTCCTACAGTCAGGCGGAAATATCTAAACATGGTATTGGTCTGTTGTAACCACTCAGTGTGCATTTTTTACTATCTTGATAGGAAAAAAATCGTAATTAAATGCCACTAATCTCACTCAGATCTATATATCACACATTGCTGAAATTAATATTTCACTTACATAAAAATATTACATTAATTTCACTCCCTTATTAAATTTTCTAGTCTTTAGGCATATCTTATATATCAGCTTGTGATAATAATCACATCATGCAGTAGATTTCGACGTGTCGCCCTGATGAGTTTTAAAATATACAAATACATATGTTGATTAATGATAAAAATTTATTCATATTTATTTATTTATATATTGGATTACTAACGCAAAAATCAGCAACAATATAAATAATATTATATTATATTATAATATTCATAAAATCATATTTTCTTTATATAGGTACCTAGTAAATTCACAAGCGTATTGTGATAATAATAAATATTTTATTACAAACTTAATCAATATTCTAATAAAGAGGATATTTTTTTTAACATACAAATGTTTTAGAAATTTTGAATCGATATAATAATAAAAGTAAATCGTAGTAAATCTGAGAAAAAAATGAATATATTAACGAGTGCAAGTGATAATTTTTTTCACACATTCGCAAACAATTATTAGTAATCAAGATGCCATCTCGCATCTCTTTATTTAATCGCGTTGGGGGATCGCCTCATAACCTTGAAAATCAACCAAACAAAATAACTGATCAAGTGTAACGGCGCCAATCGCTTGGTTATATCGTAAAACGCAAGGATGTACCTAACTGTAAATTTAGCGGACCAATAAAATAAAGCAAATATAATTGTTTACCTGTCAACTTTTTTTTCGGCGATGAAACATTTTAAGTCATCGTTAATGTCCTCGACGAAATTATCGTCAGCTAGGTTCAGGAACCGTTCGACCGTTTTGGCACCCAGCTTGACGGTGATCGTTTATATGGTCTCAACAAAAACCACTTTTTCAGTTCACGTGCCTAAAAGAAAACTATCGGCAATCCATTTTCAGCTTTTCATCACGGACGGCGACCACCCGCACCATCGCACACACTTACTTACATTTCACACAAACACAGATTCACAGATGATAAAACAACCACACTAACCACAGATTAGCCAAGAAATAGGAATGTCTGTAAACCGTCATTTGAAAATCGTAAAGTATGGACATCGATATCAATTCGATAGCACAATCGAAACAACAACAATCGAAACCTATTACCGGTAAATGATTTTCTACGAGAATGTATTTGGATTTTGTAAGTCTTACAACAAAGAAAAATACGAAATTAGCTTCTTTGTGTAACTTGTTATGCTACCACTCGCAATAGCTCTCTGAATTGTGAGATACATTTAACTAATAATATCTGTAAAAGTACGTCAACATAAGTATATTACTGCAAAATTCATGCTATAGGTACATCGTTGACGCCAAATCTAAGACGACAGAACAGAGGTAGCTTGGACAAAATACTTGTGTGAAGGGGTTAATCTTTTTTAATTATATTATACTATTCCTTCTCAGTATGAAGCCACTAGTGACAATGCATATTTTACGATTACACTGAAACTTGCCTAACGTGTTGTCATTTAAAATAACTCGCAGTTAATGTTTCAGAATCATGATAATTTTGAAAATATATTTGTAACAACATAATATTATAATGACTAGACAAATTATCTACAAACTCGGCCAACTGAAGTTCTTAACTGGTTCACAAAACGACGAAATCTCGTATCCTTTATCAAAAGTAGCTGAAAAACGAATACCTATCTATACCTACACCCGTTTGTTAAACGGAATCTCATGCTATATGTACAATATCTTAATTTTTATGAGATAAATAAGAAAAAAACGAAAAAGCTGCAAGTTGTGTCAATTTAAATATTCATAATGATAAATGAATATTGCTCAATATAGAAATAGTAATAGTTATTTATGCATAAAATTGCTATTAGTTACTACGGCGACTGCATATTGCTAACAAACTTATTGCTTCAATTTAAGTAATGTAAATCATAGGATTTTTACACTTTCGTGCCACCATATTACTTATCGTCCCTGTTTATAATCCCATGTGCTCGGATGCACGGTTTATGGGTTTAACAAAAACGTAATTTACCCGATATTTTGGTGAATATGTAAACGAGAAATAAAAAATAGTAATTAAATAATATGTTTTACTTAAAATCTGACATTAAATATTTTTTAAATTACAATAATTATGCTTAAAAATATTTAAATTAAATTGAAATTATTTATAATTCTCTGTACTGATCCTTACCGATTCTAAAAGTAGTGGTGCCACTTTTAGAACCATTACGTAAGTGTACATACACAATTCATATGAATCTCGCTTTTTAAATAAGATAGATAAATATGACGTCACGTTGTGTATTCACAAAATATATCATTCTCTGGATCGAAATATTATCTATATCGATGCATATTTCAAAATGTAAACAGATTTAATAAAAAATATATATTTCAAATAAATTACACATATTTCTCAATCGATACAGGTAAAATATAATTTTTATGTCAAATTTATCTATCGAATAAAAAAATTCGAGCGCACAAAATATCACCAACGATGTTTAAAAAAGAAAAAGGAAAATAAAAACAACGAATCAACTGAAAATTAAAATCATCTAAGACATGAAATGAACATAATAGATACACGAATAAAATTTACAAAACGCACAGCGCATCAATGTTTAACAAAAAAAAAGAAAAGGGTGGAAGAAGTAGTTTTTTTGTGCGTAAACATAACAAATATTGTAATTAAACTTAAAGCTTCGATAAACATTAGAACGGTCCTTACGTCTAATAGTATAAAAACCTAACTTATCTTTGTCTGAACCAGTAACTAGCTTAATGTTATCCAACAATGAATAAACCATTTGTTATTGAAAAAAGAAAGATTTTCTGAAAATAAATTAAAAATTTCTTAAAACATTTCTCGAATAATTTGAAAACTTGACATGTTCATTCATTGTTGAAATAAGTTATATCATTGAGAATTCTTCACAACAGGCAGACAGCCCACAAACATTATCGACAGAAATGTTATAATCGACAGAAATATATTGAGCAAATAAACGGTTACTACTGAGTAATAAAATTAATTAATCATACTCCAGTTATTTAAAAAGTCCAGTATAACATTAATAAACATAAATTCACATTTGTCTTTTTCTAATAAAAATCTGTTAAAAATAATAAAATCCAAGGAATATTTATGATAAGTATCTTTTAATTTTTTTCTAATATTTTCTGAAAATAAGTAATATCGTTATAAATTATTGTTGCACTGATTTATTTTTATCTTTTGGGATGGACAAATGTTTAAATAAATAGGAAAAATTGATATTATTTGAAAGCAGTATTTTTCGTATTATAGATACTATGATGTTTATGGACTATTCAGTTTCAAATACACTCTAGGGCCACTCAACCATGATGACAAACAAAAAATGTTAATAACCAGCAAATTATAGAAAGTTAATATTGTTGTTTGAAAATTGCTCATTTACGTAAATATGCGGTTTCTATAAATAAATTGTACTTCACTAAATCATCATGGTCAAGATGGCTGGAATTCGATGATGACATTAAGTTTTGGTCAAAATCGATATCGCTAAATAACGGTAAATCTATACAATATATTTACAAATCGATTTTCGGTCGATACTGTAGTCTCAGCGGCGGGTCGCGAAATCGCCATCGCGTCACGTATACAAACTTAAGGGTATGATCCTTGCCTAGTAATTCATCATTGCATAGAATATCAATCTGGAATGAAGAAAAAAAATTATTCGTAATTTATTAGGTCTCACAAATGTTTGTCCTGTGTAAGAATCGAACTCACTACCTCCGGTTTACCAATAAGGGTCTCTAACCGCTCAACCGAGAGACCAATCGTCAATGTGGTGAATTATATCTCACAAATCTTACCTCTTTATATTTCTCCATTCCGTTCAATACTTTCTTGGCTACAAATTTCTTAAGGTGGGTGATTGTCGCCTGCGCGGAGCACCTAATGAAGCTGCGCTTCAGCGTGCGGAGGGACGTCGATATGCACTCCAAGCACACATTCACCTGAAACAGAGATACCTTATGACAGGAGAGTCAAGGTGAGTTAGTACATTTAAATGTTTTATCAGCTTACAAACTAACTTTACACCCTATGTTTGGTAAACAGACATCATGTACTGGCATAAAATTAACATCATCATGTAGAATTTTTTGTGTACGAGATTGGTTATACCGAAGTATACACCCAATTCTAGACTAGTATCAAACTTCATATGGTAATGAAATGTTAGTAGCAGTTAAGCGGCTCAGCTTAGGATGTATTTACGATTCTAGTCAATAGACTATGTAATAATGTTATAGAAAAATTTTCCAACCTGTTCATCCTTCCGGTGACAGTCCGAATTGTCCTGTTGTTCAGGCTCATCCCCACCACCCGGTTTGTCTCCGACCAAAGCGGCGTCCTTTGGACACGGCAGCCCTCTCGCTCTGTAGAAATCCCTTTCACGTTTTAATTCATCTGCAAACATAACCATAGCATGATATTGTCAATATGAAAACTTTGAATGTGAAGAATGATGATGAAGGTGATGGACGATAAAAACGTTGACCTATATCAAGTATTTAACTGAAATTAATACCTTAAGAACAGTATTGATTGAAAAAAAGCATTTGCCAAATTCATGTATGGTACAAATAGTTCCTCAACATCTATATTGTATTGGCAGAGATTGTGTAACTATCTAAGTTTGTTTATTATTTAGCATAATTAGATCACATACTAATATGTTGCCGTAAAACAAATTTTGATATGAAATAATAGGGCCCTGATGCACTAACACATTACAAGTTGTCTATTGCCTAAACATGTTATTTTACCTTCAATGGCTGTTAGTGGACAAACACTGTTAAATATACATTCTTAACCCATTAGAATGTCATTAGCTAAATTTACCAAATCTTTAATTCGCCACATCAATATAAGACTTCAATTTATTACCAGAGAAGAGGCATTAGCTTACAATTGTCATTGGTATTGACACAAGATTTATTCCGAGCCCTGTATATAATTCCACAGATTATGTGGTAAAACATAGACATGTAAAAAGTTTCTTTTTAACAATATTTTTGAGGCAGCCAACCCACTTTTGGGATAGTGTGGCAGACAATTGCTCTAAATCTTCTCTTTGAGTAAGGAGACCCCAATAAAATGGTGTTTTAAAAACGGCTAATCAACTGCTCAATGATTGTTGAGGTGGTATATTTATCTATTTATATATAGATATATGTAATAAGTATATGGGTATAACAACATATATTCAAGAGACAGGATTGTATGTTCGACAT
>DWEM01001473.1:0-14150 GCA_018245935.1 Agara belti belti | reverse complement strand
AGACTCCGAGTCACTACTAGAAATTCTAAATTAGAAAAATCCAGCAGTACCCAACCCGGGATTTGAACCCAGGACCTTCGGATCGGCAATCGCGCTAGCAACCGCTCGACCAACGAGGCAGTCGATAAAGAGAAAACAGTTTTATTTTAATTCGACTACAATAGGACACAAATACAATAGTTTTATTTTTCATTTACATTTTGATACCATACATAAAGCAGAGAACCTATGACCCCATCAGAAGTTGTGCTATAGCTTTGAGATAAATTGAAAATATGTCTGAGCTAGTAAAAATGAAGCAAGACATATAGGAGATCCACATATCCTAAGTAGACATTTATTTACATGAAAAGCAGGCAGTATGTCAAAACTAAAATAACTGTCCTGTATAATTGTAAGGGGCTTTTAAAAAGATGCTTTCCCTCATTACATTTTTTCATTTTAGTTATAAAGGTATACCTTTATAATTTGAGTGTTACATTAAAAATCAACCAAATAAAGTCAATTTTAAAATGATAAAAAAAATTGATTGCAAAATGTGCTTAAGAAGCTTACTATATTATATTATATGTTATGATAAAATATGTGTGCTATATATAAAAAAATAGAGTATGCTATAATATGTAGGTATGTATTGCATGATGTATATCACAATCAAACATACTTAGATAATATCATAATTTTTCTTAAACATGTAACAAATGAGATAATTGAATAGCCATGACACAAATAGACTGCAGATTTAAGAAATGGTTGCATCATGAGTTGTTGCACAGACTTTAATTTACATGTAGCTTATTGTGGCGTGTGTGGCTTGTTTATTGCTTATATTTTAAAGTTCAGACATTTTAATGGTAGAATGATATATATTCAATAATTGCTATCAATAATTATTTCAGTATATAAAGTACTCAAGATATTAAATGCAAATAAAATAAACATTTACAATATTTCAAATTCACTTAATTTTACCTGTAAAGCTATCTGTCTTTCAGCAATAAACGATGGCTGCATATTTCCAATGAGTTTCTTCGGCGGTATCGGCAGGTCGATGTTGGATTGATTGAGGCAGGCGTGTAACGCCGCGAAGTCCCGGTATCGACGTGATACCACCCACTTGTTTTCCTTGCAAGGACCCCTCTGCACGCGTAACACATACTCCTACAACATCTTACAAGATTGAATAACCACTTCCAACCGAAAATACTTGCAACCATTGCGAATTTCCTGTAGAAATCGTGATTCTGAGAAAAAATAAAACTTACAGTATGTTTGTTGATGTTTTGTGCATTTTCCAATGTACATAAAAGTTTCTCCGTATCATCCACGGTAACATTAGTTTGTAAAGACTTTTCAAATATAGCCATCACATCGAATGTCGATTAAAATATTTAATTTTAACAGCTTCTGACCAGCCACTAAACATTTTGTTATCACTCAAATGACAAACATTTGCTATCGGTTGACAGCGCTGACACATTCTCAGGGAATACAGATGACTGTGACTGTGACATACTATTGCTGCCAACATTTAGAATGAAAATAATTATTTGGACGATGGCGACACAAATCAATAAGGACGTAACTGATATTTTCACATTTCAAAACAAATTTGATAATTAAAATTGAAATACTGTGACTCTAGTAGTGTTATCCGCCTGGAAGAATGAATCGTGACGACGTGGTATTTTTTTGGTATATTCAGACTTATTAACATTTAACATTTCCGTAAAGATATTAACTATAAAAAAATTCAGAACGAAACTCTAGTGCAGTTGTCCACAGACAAGGATCGATTGTGTCACTTCCGGTAATATCGCAACGAGTCGCGAGCGGAGAACACCACCTTTCAGTCTGCCATTTAGTTGAATTCTTGTGAAAAATGTCGCTAATCTCCGCTCGTTTGGCCTCCACAGTGGCCAGGCGCTTGCCTAATGCCGCTACACAGGTAATTATTAACCATAACCTCTTAGTTTTCACGAAATATTATCTCTAAGTCTTCATCCGGCGATAATGTCGAATTCAATATCTGCTAATTTAACATGACAATAATCGATATAGTAAAAAAAGGATATAGTAAAGTAGTGATTTGAAGTCGTCATTGTGATTAACATTAAACACCTGAGTTATGGAAACATAAATCATAACTCAGTTATCTCTTCGAAAAATTTGTGTTATGTAATAGAGGCCGATCGGTTTTGTCACATTCGGCATATCCATCTTGTATGCCTTTTCAGAAAAACCATAAAATCGAATAAGATATGTGTAATAGAAAAGTTTTTTTAGGTTTAGTGTGCAAAGTGCAATAATAATTAAAATTATATTGGTTATGTTCGAAAGGTATCGAAGGTTGCGGTGCCCGCGGTGGCGGTGGCTTCGCGCAAACTCCATGTCTCGTGCACGCAGCGCGCCGCCGAAATCTCCACCATCCTCGAGGAGAGAATCCTCGGTGCCGCCCCTAAGGTCAGTGCTGTGTGTTACATAAACCTGTCAAGTGGCTACAGATGAAAAATCAATACATTGTTTTGGTTCATTCTTAAACCGATGTTATAATACGTTGCGTGTGCTAATTTACAAACGCTTTAATATTTGATTCAAATTATTGATTCCTTATTGGAAAAAAAAATATTTCAAAATTATTGTATATTCATTATGTCATTGGAATTGCTTTTGTTTATTAGCAAGTTACTATTATTCAATATAATTCAATTTTAATAAGATTTTTTTTGACCCAGATTGGAAAACTATTTTGGTAGTTCAAGGTCATTGGACATTTTAAAATTATTGAATGATTTAAAAATAACTTAGACATTTTAAATACCACCTGCCTGTTTATATCAATAACGAATTTGGTTTTAAAAACATTTCCAATGCTACCAGGAAGTACACAAGGGCACAATATTTTTTTTTTCCAATTGTACTTAATATTTGGGACAAAAAAATGTGTATGAATTTTTATTCATGCGAAGCTGTAGGATATTGTGGTCCACTCCGTCTTATAATAGAAAAAAATTATTAATATTTGTCCATGTAATACTTTTAGGCTGATTTAGAAGAAACTGGCCGCGTGTTAAGCATTGGTGATGGTATTGCCCGTGTGTATGGCCTCAAGAACATCCAGGCCGAGGAGATGGTGGAGTTTTCCTCTGGTCTTAAGGTTTGTTTTTTTTTATGTAACATGGTTGGGATAATTTGATTTTGTAACTCTACTGTTTTGTTAATAATGGATTTAAAAAAATTCTAAATAGCATAGAGGCTACAAATGACTTTATTTAATAATATGCTGGGTTTTTTTTTTAAATTAAGCCATAATCAAGAAAATTATTTTTGTAAATAATGGTCAGCCAAAGGGAAAAATGTGAGTTATTAATGATGGTGTTCTCGGGTCAGTTTTATACAGTTCAGTGCCATAACTAAATCAATTTTTATATTAATGCACTTATAAGTAAATGAAACTAGGATGCTAAAATTGCAATCAAAATATTTCTCAAAAAATGTCTGAAATTAGTAAAAAATAGAACATGTCCACCATATACAGATTTAAATACAATATATATCTCGGAACATAACTCAGCTGTTTTCAACATCATCCCAAAATTTAAATGATTAATTAAATATGTAATTTTTTTGTTATTAAAGAGTTCACAAGCCAGAGCTCCTTTTTTGTTAAAAAATATACGTGAGGTAATCAAACAATAGAGTTAAATATTGTCAAAAAATATTTTTCAAATTCAGAAATTCTGTATGTAATCTTAATTATATAACATTTGATAAGCCATATTACATGACCATTAATTGTATTATTGACTATCTACAAGTTTGATTTGATGTTAATACTTTAATACTATGTTGAAAAAGAAATAAGTCTCATAAAAAAAAAATTCAATTTCATATATGAGTATGAGGAGTTGCACATCAAAACGCCATCATAAAACGCTGCCGCAGTCAGCCTATTTATATCATCTGGTAACAGTAACTGACCTAGTTATGGCAGTTATACAAGTTTGTGGTGTGATTTTGAACACAAATGTTTGAACAGGGTATGGCCCTCAACTTGGAGCCCGACAATGTCGGTGTGGTCGTGTTCGGTAACGACAAGCTGATCAAGGAGGGCGACATCGTCAAGCGTACCGGCGCCATCGTGGACGTGCCCGTGGGCGAGCAGCTGCTGGGCCGCGTCGTGGACGCGCTGGGCAACGCCATCGACGGCAAGGGCCCCATCGACACGAAGAGCCGCATGCGAGTCGGCATCAAGGCCCCCGGCATCATCCCCCGTGTGTCTGTGCGCGAGCCTATGCAGACCGGTAAGTTGTCGTTAATCATTAATGATATATTAAAAATTATTAAATAATTTTTTTGTCTGGTAATGTTTAGAACATTTTTTGATGTTGCATACATCTTATATACGCTAATTTGATCAACAAAATGTATCAAACTCCTGAACAGTAATATTTTTATTAACACAAATGAGTGAAATTCACCTGAATATGTATTGAATAAAATAACCTTAACACAGGTATCAAGGCCGTAGACTCCCTGGTGCCCATCGGTCGTGGTCAGCGTGAGTTGATCATTGGTGACCGTCAGACCGGCAAGACCGCGCTGGCCATCGACACCATCATCAACCAGCAGCGATTCAACAAGGCCGAGGATGAGAAGAAGAAGCTGTACTGCATCTACGTCGCCATCGGACAGAAGAGATCCACTGTCGCCCAGATTGTGAAGAGGTTGACCGACGCCGGTGAGTTTTACATCTTCACTACAAATACCGTTTGCATTTGGAAAAACTATTTTTGTTCTAATTCTGACTGTTTTGTAAGCGATATCCCGCTGTATTTCAAACATAAGAAAGGTTTACCGTCGTTTCTATCTTAATAAATACATGAAACGATTTTATTAGGTGCAATTAACTACACAATCATCGTGTCCGCCACTGCCTCGGATGCCGCCCCTCTGCAGTATCTGGCTCCGTACTCGGGCTGTGCCATGGGAGAGTTCTTCCGCGACAACGGCAAACACGCCCTCATCATCTACGACGATCTGTCCAAGCAGGCCGTTGCCTACCGTCAGGTGTGTCTCATTAAACAGTATTGATCATTCTTAATTCTGATTGCTAGGTCATGTTAATGATGAATGTTAAATGTGTGGTTTTGGAACTTAGTGAAAATGAAAATATTTATCAATAAAAACCATTACAAACGTACATATTTATTTTCAATATTATAATATTGCAGACAATGATTTTGATATATAACAATAATATGTGGATACAAGATTTACCTAAAGGGCCTTGAAACAGCTTTTAGACCATGCTACCCCTCCAATTTTGTTTTATTATTATTATTATTGTTGATTTGTTTGTTCCTTTTTTTTTCTTATGATGTTTGATTTTTTCATCAGATGTCTCTGTTGCTGCGTCGTCCCCCCGGTCGTGAGGCGTACCCCGGTGACGTGTTCTACCTCCACTCCCGTCTGCTCGAGCGTGCTGCCAAGATGTATGTTTAGTAAAATAATATTTTAACATTTTTATATATACGCTACATACACATATTATAGTCTCACTACAATCTTCAGTTTTCCAATAATTGTACTGTCATATACCCAGGTCCGACAAGATGGGTGGTGGTTCCCTCACCGCTCTGCCCGTGATTGAAACCCAGGCTGGTGATGTGTCTGCCTACATTCCCACCAACGTGATCTCTATTACCGACGGCCAGATCTTCTTGGAGACTGAGCTTTTCTACAAGGGTATCCGTCCCGCCATCAACGTCGGTCTATCCGTGTCCCGTGTCGGTTCCGCTGCTCAGACCAAGGCCATGAAGCAGGTCGGTGAAGAATATTACATTTTTAACCTCTAGTAGATGTGGAGAATTTAAATTAAATACAGGCTAAATTGTTAATTGATTTTAGAAATTATCTATTTTGACTAGTTGGGTGTAGTAACTCCTGAATGTACAAGTACCGATATTCCGAAAATATGCATGTTTGGCCCCAATTTGAGAGGCTCGTTATTAGGATATTAACACAAGTCAATAAAGATTAAATAAATATTCAAAACTCTTACTAATTCAACATAAATTTGTTATTTTAAAGGTGGCCGGTTCCATGAAGCTGGAATTGGCTCAGTACCGCGAGGTGGCCGCCTTCGCACAGTTCGGTTCCGATTTGGACGCTGCCACCCAGCAGCTGCTGAACCGCGGTATGCGTCTGACTGAGCTCCTCAAACAGGGTCAGTATGTGCCAATGGCCATTGAAGAGCAGGTCGCCATCATCTACTGCGGTGTCCGTGGACATCTCGACAAACTGGACCCCACTAAGATCACCGCTTTCGAGAAGGAATTCACCCAGCACATCAAGACCAGCCACCAGGGCCTGCTGAGCACCATTGCCAAGGACGGCCAGATCACGCCCGAGTCGGATGCCTCTCTGAAGAAGATCGTCACCGACTTCATCGCTACTTTCACGTCGCAATAAACGTCCAATATGGACGATGTTAGACTTTGACCTGCGATTGTTTCTCATGAGTTATAAATTGGCAACACACGGGAAACAATTTCACGTCAAAATTCCAAAGTTAAGTGATGGCCAATGGAAGCATTTCTATATGCAGTAAATGCTTCCGTCAGCAATCTTGTAGTTTTCATTCGTATGGATGTATTGAATGTGAATACAATCATGGAATGTATTTATCTCGTCGCCTCAGGTGTTATATATAAACAAAAATATCTATTTTGAGTCTTTTATTTCAAAATCCTTTGACCCAAGGAGATTTGATAATAAGATGCGAGATTTTTATTTATAACGAGTATATGAATATTTAAGTTTGTCGTCCAATTGAACTCTACAATTAATATTTCAATTTCCACACTGCTATCTGATAAAAATTGAGACTTAAATGCTTGTTTTGTAACTGGATATTTGATATACAAATAGCTATATCTCTTCATGTTATAAAACAAAGTGGCTTCTGCCGTGTTTATCCTTAGATCTTTCTGGATTTTAATGTGATTTTCATCAGTAGACATTTCATCATTCAAGCGGAAGGTCCACTAGAATAATAATAATATCATTTTTTTATTTATTTACACAGTTATAGATGTTAAGTTTTTTAAATTAATGCCCTTATATATACTCTGCCTAAACAGACATGCAAATTGAATAATTTGTAAAATATCATTAAAAATTACAGTGGTCTAGTAACACTAAAAAGCTACATTAAATATTAAACAAAGCAATTATTAATACAACATAATACTCACTCTAATCATCGACACAAAACAAATTGACAAAGAAATACATAATATATATTCAAGTATTATCACAAATTGATTCTTACTTCGTTAAATAATTATTCAGATTCATACCTATGTGCAAAATATTCTTTTAAATCATAAAATCTGCATTCCAGTAACCACGCATTGAGCTGCCGTTAGACATCATTCTCGATAGGTCTTTAAATTTATAAGTACAATATATGAAATATATCTGTTACGCTTTCTCAGCCGAATCGCTTGGCCGAAGGTAATGAAATTACGTACAAGGACAGTTTGAAGCCTGGTATGGAACATAGAATATTTTTTATCCCGATATTTCAACGGGTTCGAAACTACCACGAGACAGCTATTTTCATATACTTAAAAAAATAAACTGTTAACAAACATGTTTGTTTGGTCTGGAAATCGAACTCGCGATCTCAGGCTTAGATTTCAGAACCTCTAACCACTAGACCAAAACTCATTTATTTTTATACTTATTTATGTGTATTTACATAATTCGGATAACTTTTTGTAAAATACTCAAATTGTTCATAATAAATATGCATACGCCTTAGACTATCAATATGATCGATTATCGATATTTACAAGCCTTCGAAATAAATATCGATATTTATCTCTAATATAATTTCTCTCTAATAAATATCTTTCTAACTCCTCTAACAATATAAATATATACTATACTCGCACATTATTGTAAGTTTAACCGTTTTAGTTTACTTTTTCTAACAATAAACTTCTATATAAACAAAAATTTACGAAGGTACGTAAAGACACTGCACTTTACGTGAAAGTATAATTACTAAGTAACATTCTTAATATGTAAAACGGAATGTTTGTGACTGTCAATTAAAAATAACACATTGAATTTCAAAAGCATATTTATAGTATCTATACCTGTCTACTGTCTACTACATAAATAAATATTAGGCTGAACCGCAATTGTCACATGGCAATAGCATACGTGAATGTTGTATTTGCGGCTATATTAATGAATAGAAAATGAGTCTAAAATAACATGTCTTAGAGTTGTTGAATGAAATTATTATCACATTTCTATCGTCTTGGTTGAGGTGTTACAGATTCATTACACAAGAAAATGGAATTTTTTGAACAGGCGCACGTCGCTAAAGGCGCCGATTCTTCCAAAAAGGATAATAAATCGGAGGAAGTAGTTAAGAAGCAGCTTAAACAGATGCTGCATGGTTACAAAAATAGTGACAATGAGCTAATCAAGAGTTCTATGGATATTAAAATTGATGACGACGATTTGTCATCAGTAAGCGGTTTTTCTGATTTGAATCTTTCGGACTCCAGCGGTGAGGACGACACGACGCGAGCAACCATCGGCTCCTCTGACGAAGTCGATAGCATAATTAATGAAGCGAATGTGGATTCAGCAAGTAGAAATAGCCCATCAAATAACAATGATGATGAGGCAGGCTTCTCTATATGTGATGAGTTACTTATTGATGCGGTTGCGCTCACCGCCTTGAAAAGCGAAGGGGAGGATGTGTCTTGTGATAGTTCTTCCTTCAAAACCCTATTGGATTCTGAAAGCTCCCAAGAGTTCGATCCAGATGGCGTGTTGGCTTCCAAGATCCACGAAAACTTAAGGATTAGCAATAAGATCACTAAATACGGACCTAAGAGGAAATTGGAGAAAAGTACGGAGAATATTGTTTCACAAAAAGTTAAACCTTTTAGTAAGATAAAAAAAGACAGTGAGGTTAGTACAACTGCGGAGGACGCCGGTGGCAAATCATTATCAAGTAGTACTTCAAAGTCAGCAGTTCTATCTCCTCCATATATTTCCATTAACGCTGCGGACATACCCCAACAAAAATTTGATGATATTCTTGGTGAATATAAGCATTCTACTGTGAAAAACATTCCATTTAATAATAATAATTTAATTTTGCCTGAAACTGACACTAGCTTTTATACGGCAAAAGTAATGACTATTACCGAAGTAAATGTTGACACAGACATTGCCGGTACAAATCAAGAACAAATTATGGACACAAGCAATGTACTAATAAATGAACAAAATAAAACTGAAACTGTTAAAGTTTTAGACCCAAATCATGTGAAACCATCCAGTAGCAGTGCTATCGACAACAATGATGCAATGGCAACAGAATTAAAAAAAAATGATCTAGAAGATTCAGTCAAGATGCATTTTATAGGAAATGTATGCGTTTGTGTAATGAAACATCCAGCAAAATTGTTTGTGCACGGAAAGTTTGTGGTCCGGGCTTTATGCGGCACAATCGAAATATTTGGCCATAAATTAACTGACCAACCGCAAGAAGTATATGCCCCTTATTACAATTTTGCACAATGCTTACAAACCATTGAGAGAGATAACACTTATTATGGATTGTTTGGCAAACTAACAACATTAGGTCTCAGTGTGTCAGATGCTGAAGATGTGGTAACGACATTGGGGGTACACGATGCTGTTTTAGTGCTTGAGCCATTGAGAAGTGTGAAAATTAATTTCGTTGAGGAATATTTTTCAGTTGCTAAATTATTTTCTAAATCTAGCAAGCATATAGATTACTGCCACACAACGGCTTGGGAAAAGTTAGATTGCTCCGTATACTTATCTCAGCCACACAAGATCTTTGAAGTGCCAAATTGTTGGAAGTTGCTTAATGATTACTGCTTTAGTAAGTATTTTTATTTTTTAATTCCAAAAGCAGTGATAGCTTAACAATTTCACTCTTCAATTCCGACAGTCTAGGGTTTGAAACCCAGCACAAATGTCTGATTTCACAAAAAATTTTTGTTCTAAGCTTAAATGTCACTCGCTATAACTCTGTAGATGAAGGATTATTTGCGAGTAAACAAGAGTCTATAGTGATCTTTGAGTAGTGTGAAGTCTGCCAATCTGTTCTTGGTCAGTATGCTGGGCTGTGGTGTAAAAACCTTCTTAATATTAGGAGGCTTGTGTTCATCAGTGAAACATAAAAAAATAATAAACCCTTTGGATTACAGTTGAACACAGCAGAGGTATAGTTTGTGGAGGGAAAAGTGTCGGAAAGTCTACCTGTCTCCGTTATCATGTAAACAAACTGGTGGCCCACGGACCGGTGCTCGTAGTAGACTTGGATATAGGACAGAGTGAGTTTACAGTAGCGGGTAATATATCCGCAACTATTGTTACTGAACCACTACTGGGACCTAACTTCACACATTTGAGGAAACCTGAGAGGTGAATACTTTTTTGCTTACATGCTCTATTGGGTTACAGCATTGTAAAATCTATGATAGATCAATATAATCTGATACTATTTGTTAATATATATATAATTTGTATACTTAATTAATCTTTTTTAATACAATAAAGATTGTTGATTGAGACTGAAATATTGTCATTAAATTCATGTTTCTAGAATTTTTTTTGTTATTTTTTTATTACTTCAAACGTTACTGTAAAAATTCGAACCAACAATAGGTATATCCTAAGATTTTCCCCGTCAATCCTGAGATTTACAAAGCACATATATGTACATACTTTGTAAATCTACTGAAACTTTAGAAGCTTAGTGGGATATGCTCCAATATATCTGCATAAATTGTGTCAAGCTGCGGTATTTATTGACGAGTTATAAAGCGAAAAGTTTTTATATTGAAGCCAGTTTCATTGTGACGACCTGTTGCTGAACTTTATGTCACTCAACAGGTCGTGTGAGCAGTTACTACCTGAAATTGTGGATCATGGCATTGTTATTTCAACACTATCAAACAGTTAGCGTATATCTTCCTATGCATTCTTTCGGTCATTCGGGGCCTAATTATCGACTGAATGACACTGATGGATTTTTTTTAAAATTTCCTAATAGCCAAGCATGTGATATTGCAACTTCTTTGTGTTCCGCATTCGTTTCGCACTGGCATCCTGGAATTTTTGACCTATGAGAGTGCCGCTTAAATGTGCCGTGTTTTCCTCGTAATCATGTCATCATCAACGTAACGTTTTTAAAGCCGCTTTGAAACAAAACGTTCCACGTTCTATTAATAGACTGGAGGCAGACATAACAACAAGTGTGTTACTTCACGCGACCATGTCGTAGTTTCAAATCTTTACGTAATGATTTGTTGCAGGACAGTCAACTTGGGCATGATAAACGCATTGGATAATATGAGGCGTTACGTGAACGCCGTGGTCGAGTTGCTCACTCACTGCGCGCGCGACGCGCGTCTTCGCACCATGCGCTGGATGGTCAACACGATGGGACTTTGCAATGTTGTCGGATTACACTTCATAACAATCATCATCCTCCATTGTCGACCGACGTATCTATTACAAATTGACGCCAAGAATCCTAAGAAAAGATACGACATGTTCCTGCGCCCTCAGCTCGTTGCGGCGCATTACGACTACTATAAAAACATGAGGCTATTTTCGAGCACTACCTGTCCCAATGATTTGAACTATAGCTTCACTTTGTCCCATCATACGGATAACCCCGCGAGAAATCAGAGTTCAGTAGCGCCTAGAGATGAAAGATATTTGAATTTCCTGGCGTATTTTGGCGAGTTGCTTGATATTTATAGAGGTTCGACTTTACTGGGTATCACGCCATACGAGTAAGTATGTTTCTCGTCTTATTCAATAAAATAAAATAGAATACGTTTCATACCGATCCAATCAACTTGCTAATTGCAAAGCTTTTTTTCAAACATCGTATGATCGATTAGCGAAAAAAATTATTTCGTTTCATTTCTGCAACTAAATAATAGTACGATTATATTACATGTTAACACCGAATTAAATAAAGTTGCTACTCCTTTAATATCTAAAATGGGCGTCTCTAGCATCGGCACCACACCGTTTAGAGCAAAACACGAATTGTATTAATAAAAATTACTTTACGATGGGATACAGATTCGATACATCATATATTCTGTGATCAGGCGGTTAATATCAGAATCACTATAAAAAGTTTAAAGAGTTATGCATACGAAACACGAGACTATTTACCGCATAAAATGGACTATAAAACTTGATTCGATATAAATTTGGCACCAAAATAAGTAGTGCTCCATTGCTTATATATTATATGTTTAAATTTGTAGAACATAACAGTTCAAGTAGAATTAGGACGTCATCTTTTTATAAAGTAGTGACGCATTGCTTGCAATGATGTCATATCACCGAGCCGTCGCGTGCATGGGAAAGATACTGTACACTTTAATTCAAAACCATTTAGCGAATTAGCTTTAAATGCTTTCAACAAACGCCCTAGAGAGCGATATGTTTTCGCTTTATGGCGTTTTCAGTGCCTACCTAGTTATTGTTGAGAGCTGCAACTTTTTCAGTTTCTAGATAGTCTTATCTGTTATATACGTACGATGACAATTATCTGTTATCAATACCAATTAATTGCAGTTATTCATTTGTTATCGCCTTTTATTCTGGCGTAGGTACTCTAGACGCGATAAAGTTAAATAGAATAACTTATTCACAACGTCATCGTTCGGATGAGAGATCACGAAAAAAATACTTGGCCACAGCCGATATTGGCACTACGTAAAATGTATAGATAGTTCGGTAAATAAAATAATTAAGCTACAATTATAGTAATTGGCAAGTTATAATAGCATCGTTTTATGAGTAATGAAAGATACACGAAGTGTTCGGGAATCGGGCGTGAGTCACGCGTTCCGGCCGCCGCTGCAGCCTCACGCTCGGCACCGTTATCTTCAGCAATAGCTAGCGCTACAACAGACAGAGCTATCTACGTGCGACAGGAAAATTCTAATTAGACTTTGTATAGAAAACCTTTTATTTTTCCAGAGTGCAGATACAAGATTTGTGTGTATACATGAATGTAAAAATTCCCGAAGGTACAGTTTTACAGGTGCTCAACGGTAAAATCGTGGCACTCTGTCAACAAGAGCTGGGCAGTGTTACCAAGAAGACGTACGTTCTGGCCGACAAACCGCTGTTGTGCCATGGACACGGTAATAACTAACAAGTTAACATACACTACAGTAGGATATTCAAGGTCTACGCTGGTGTCTCTCTACATAACCATAACAAATTGTCAACACACAGTTCAATATGCAACGAGAAACAGTACACCGATATATATAGAGGTAGCAGTCTTTATGATCAAATCATGTGGCATTTGGACCATGTATAATTAGAAGAAAATTTGTTGTTAAGTAAAACTGTAAATTCAACAGCTATAAAAAACTTGTGGCAAATTTAAATATAACAATTATGCTATAATAATAATAATAAGATAAATTTTATTAAACATTTATATATAGACACATACAGAGATAATGTTATGTATATTTGCAAACCCTATTTTATCTTGCTTACAGTTAAACACGCATGAGTCAAGGGTGATGTAACTCGGACAAAGTACATCATTAATTTCATATTTGTGTTATCAATAAAACACTATACTATAGGAATTGATAAGTCGATAAGTTCAAGTATGCTCATATTGTCATTTAAATATTTTCAGGACTTATACGTGGGATCGATTTCGAGAGAGGAATTTTGTATGTCATCACACCGATGCCTGCCGAGGGTCTGCACAGGGTGAATGCGTTGTTGTACGCGGACTGGGCGCACGAGTTGCGCGGCCTGGAGGCGAACCTGCCCGCAGGCGTGGCGGTGCCCTACCGCATGCCAACGATGCATCAACAGAAGCAACTCATGTTCACACCGCGCAGGCGGTTCAACCCAGTCCAGCTGTTGAAAATATCGAGAGATTCCTGAATTGAAAGCTCGCGTGATTAGTTACGAAATTTGTAATTGGAATAGATCCAAAACGTCTTAAATTATAAAAGGAAGTCTACATATTATGTTAAATCATGTATATTCAAGTAAGATAGTTTTGTACTTAC
>DWEM01001472.1:0-14155 GCA_018245935.1 Agara belti belti | reverse complement strand
CCGGTGCATGGCAATAGGCTCACCACCTATTCCATTGTGGGACTTAAAACGTAACTGGTGAAATATGGGGGTGTTCTACACTCCTCTGCCTACCCCTTCGGGGAATACAGGCGTGATGTTACGTTTACGTAATATATACATATGAAATAACATAAATTTATAGAAACGTAATATCTACATTCCATATTAGCATTAAAATAAATTTCAAAAACTATAATACATTCAATGTCTTCTCTATAAGGTTTAAACTTTTATATTTTTCTTAAACTGGAGCTTAAACTTCTTTATTCAACAAATTTCAATCCATGATATAAATTTTCAACGACCATAAAATTAACAGCTGTTACCAGCAGTTTAACAAGGGGAATTCCTCTTCTAAACCAAACCTGGTTAAGAAATAGTACAGATAACTTATGCATTTTATGTAAGTATATTAACTGTTCTATACACATTTTATTTGTATTTAAAAAAATAATATATATATATAGGAAATAAGCTTAAGTGAACGCATTAGGTACATCTTAGGAATATTTATTTCTCTTTATTTTATTTAACGTCAGCAAAAACAGCGCATTGTTACTATCGTCAATTAATTAAATCGACCACGCAAACATATAGGAGCCACTGTAACCGCAGCACCTAATTTAGGTTGGACCGGACAAAAATCACTAATTCACTACATCAGAACAACATTGGCGACGACCAAATTAATTAACAAATAGTACTAGATTACTGAACTCGCAACTTTTCATATTACATATGAAAAAACCCAATTTAATTCGATCACTTCACAAAGCTTGTTTCTTATTTAGTGCCTCTCATTTCTTTCACACTTTACAACTTCCAGGTCGACGATAACTAAAGTGGAATGAATGTGTACGTAACCTAATGAAAAATGGAATTTAAAGTCAGATAGATATTCATGTATAATATAGAACATGCGGCAAGGAGTGTAAATGTAAATTGAGCATACAGTAACACTTAACAGTTAACAGGGAAGGGTTAATATGTATTTATAGACACAAGGAAGCCAATTTGAATTACCTAAACCATAAATAACAGTGGCAAATAAATAGCAGCGAAAATAAAAATCAGCTTTGTGTAGGTATGATGGTACTGAGAAAATATTAAGCTTTTCGGACAATTATACAGAACAGTTTCTATATCTGAATATGTAAAACAGCCGTAACTCGGGATAAAGCAACTTATCTATTATTTCGAACCCACTGCAAAAATACTGACGTTAAAACAACTGTACGCCCGAAGCCAGGTTTGCGAATAGCCTTAAAGCATATAATACATAGTTGAACGTACTGTTATAATACATATGTAGATGTATTTTATTTTACAACTTTAAGTCTAGCAAGTTTTAACTTTTCCAAATTGAAGTTGCTACGTATATGTATAACTGAATGTCAGCAATAAGCATATTATTGTCTACCATAGCCGTAGCCGATCAAAATAATAATTTATCTGCTATATAACTATGTAATGAGAAAGTTTAAGTCGATAGACTGTCACGCTGGCCACACGCGGCCTAGCAGACGTCACACATCTTAAAGAGCATTATGCGGAATTCTGATTGGTTTCGGTTTCCTCGCAACGATAAAACAGAAATATTTATGACATTTTGTTACGTGTGAACAAGTCCAATTTGTATAAAGTACATATTAACATTAATTATTAATTCCTAGATATAGAATTAAGCTATGTATTTATTGCACAGTTTATATTTTAAAATATACTATAAGTAGTTTTTTGTCTAGGACTTGAATTATGAATACGGTAACAATAACTTCTGACTTGAAACTAAGTTCGACTCTTCGGGTTGCAAAAGTTATTCAAATTAGTTATTAAAATTATTCCAACAAGGCAAGCAACATATCGAACTGATGTTGCAAGTTTCTATGGACTACAATAACCACTCATCATCAGTTGGACCGCCTGCGTATTCATAAGTCATTTTATTATGAAGCAAGTTCACAAATCCCTATGCATTGTTCAAAATAGCATCTAATAAAACTTAGGTAGATGTAGTCAGTTAGATAAGCGACTATTGCATTGGGACCACAAGCCATATCCCACTTGGGCAGAACTTGGAAGTCTGTCTGCTCTAAACTTATTAGTGAACTAACTATTTCAACATCGAGACACTGGTAGATACCATAAAACAACGAAGAACAAGTATTATTTTTGTATTAAGAGTTTCAATATTTTCTTGGCAGGCAATTTGTTAAGACGTCGTTCTCAGAATACTTAGTTTACTGGTCACGATGCAGAGCAAACTCAATACTCTCGATGACTTAATTATTTACAATCTTTATAAAGTATACAATTCTAGCGTGTTTATTTTAAAGAAAAGCAAGTATTTATGGCATGTTTCAATATTATATATTAAATTAGTTGAATTAATTAAAAATGCTTCTACCAAGTGTGCCATCCTGTGTCGAAATAATTACATCAGGACCCATTAACGATCGTAATATGTTCATTAGGTTCCGGGGTACCAGCGTTGATGGATAGCGTGAGAGGCAAAGAGCGTCGCTTGATAAAAGGGTCTGTCGCATAAATACTGTCGTATAGTATAGAGCTTTAAGTATAGAACTTTGATTACTCAAAATAGTTGACTGTAACACTTTTTGCTTCCCACTGCAATTGCAAGATATTGCAGGAGGCCTAAAGCATATTCCACCGTGCTACTCTTGTGCGGATTGGCGGAGATTTCAGTTAGAAGCCAACCCATCTGTCGGATTTTCTAACCCGCCTTTAAGGTCTCCAACGAGTTTTCTATCAATAGGCAATACCTACGGCATACTTCGGACTTATAATGATCCGTCAATAACATCTCATGTGTTCACAAGCGTTCGTCATAACCTACAACCAATGTATACACATGCTACTTCATCAGATCATCAGATCAGATCAGATCTGGTCTTAGTGATATGGTAACCTGCAAATTCTATTTGACATTAAAATTATTTAGCATTTACAAAATACTTGTATTACGATGACAAGTAAGTTAGTAAGAGCTTAACATAATAAGTCCGTTAACAAAGATTATTATACTCTCATGACAACTAAACTAGCAAGGGACTTTCTAGCTGAAGTTCCACAAAGATATTTGGTAACAATGTCGGAGCCATAACAACTATAGATGTTGTAAACAAAGGCAGTATAACAAAACCATGTTACCCTACTTGAATGTAATCGTACCCTTTTACGTTCTTAACCATAAACATAAATGAATGACGATGGTTTCAAGATATTCGGGCGTAAACTCGAATAGTAGGTATTTAATTGCGGACCCTTACAAATTGTTATGTAATGTAAAAATAAGTGGGACTTAAAAACTTAGATGATACAAAATGTGAGAAAAGATAATCTCTTAAGTTGTCAGAAGTTCATATATAGCTTATCATTTTAGCATGGTTACATATTCATATTTATAAGGACGAGTATCGCTCGAGATCGAAATTTGATCAATTATTACATCTTTTAAGTAACCTGATAAGGTTGACTAAGGTAGACGATAGTCTGCCATAGGTACATATTGAGTACACGCCGATAGACAGAAATTGTAACATTCAAATGCAACACAATCTACGAATCTGATTTGGTATTGAAATGCATTAGTAGTGATAAATTTGAAAACAAAATTTAACGCACAATTTCACTTTCTCTATTATAAACGAATCCTATATTTCGTTTCATCTGGTATCAAATGAGTCAGCCAGCGTGGATTTAGCGAATACAAAACTATCATTATTGCTGAATCCAAAATTACATATGTTGCGAGTTACATTATCTGTGGGAAATAAAATGTACGTGCTTAATTGCTCCCGGCCTCTATTCAAACGACGAAACAATACGTAAATCAATAACCTACAATAATAGAAAATCCAAACATAGATAAATAATCTGCAACCTCGCATATATTTTTTAAGACATAAGTAAAATGACTTATTAACAATTTTATCGAAGCAATGCACAAAATAAAACCCTTGCTTATCTAGAATTATTTAAATCTACTAACTTGGACAACTATTCAGGACTTTTTAGGATATTTCACCCCTTTTTCGCTTACTGTTGCCGTGACTTCACCAAGTGAGCTTTGCGGAAAATCAGCGCTTGTATGTAGTGTCTCAACAGCCAGCATGATGCTGAGCAGAGCCCATTTCGTGATGATGATGATGATGATCTACATTTCTACATTGTTGTCATATTTTACATTGCATGATCATCACGAATAATTCTTTTTTCTGCCTTTCTTCTTCTTCAGAAGTCTACTTAGTTACTAGAGAAAATATCACACAACCCTTGGCATTTGTCATCTCTCGTTGTTTCGATTCATTTAAAGGTCACAGTCTGCGTGCGTAATTATGCCGTTTTTCTATTTAGAATAATTTTACATAGGATCCGCCTCTGTTGGATAACTTATATATTTATTGCCCCATTGTTCATTGTCCTTTTTTTCTAATTAAGTCAAGTACGCCCTTGCCTTCTTGAAGATAAAATTTCGATCCACCGTCTGAAGTTTGTAATATCCACCCTCCACATTCCTCTCCTCGCGACATTAGCTCAGGCTGTCTGAATATATGAGCATATCAGTATCATATCCTCCTCGTTTTTGCATGTTATACTAAAATAGTCAACCATGGAGTATCGTTAAATTCAGGAAAATGCCCATATTAAGTTAATTATCTATTTATCAGATGCGTTCCCTTAGTCTTGACATATCGTAATTAATACAGGATATTGAATCAATTCATCCAGACGACGCGACGACTAGGCTTTACTCATATCGATTTGAGATTGAGATTGAATAGAGGTAATTGATTTCCATTTAACTCCCCAACAAAACAATTTAGCGGCCAGTGTTATTATACCGCATGCGTTTAATTTCAAATACGCTGAATTCATAAACATGGTTACATGAATTCTAGATGTGTAATTAATTACGCGTTGCGCTAGCACGACATATGTACATACTCATAATTGAAGTTCTTAATATCTACATAACAGCTTATAATTTAGCCCAGATAATAGGTTAATTTTATTCATAAGCGCCACGAGTTGTAACTTCGAAGTTAGGAAAACTACGCTAGAGGGGAAAAATTAAAAATAAATAATTAATTATATTTGACAAAAATACTAAATTGGCAGAGTGTTTTCTATTGGCTGAGTCAAGTATAATTAGGTTAAGTAAAGCGTAACTTTTAAACCTTGACATCTCACAACTGAATCTGCTCTATTTTGAACGAAGCGCTACACCTTGGGAAAAGTAAGATATTACTTTGAGTTTGATTGAACTAATACTGTCTAATATAAATATATGTAAATGTGGATCATGTTATTTTTGCAATAGCAATAAGGTAAAAGAAACAACAATTTTGAGCTTTTTATAAAACGCAACATACAAGCATCATAGCATAATACTCCTTTGTACGCAGAATGAGAGCATGATGCATATTAACGAGTGAACAATCAACCGGGTGAGCTTGCCGCTTTCAACGTTAAATAGGCACATATAAGTCAACTGGCTGCAACTCTGCTATGAATGGCACGTGAAAATGTATTAATGGAAGAGTATTAACGACATCATTGTTCGCCAAAAGCTTAATCCAACAGCAGCTTCAATAAAGTACACTTAGAGAGTTATAATAAATTCAATTCTTTAGTAGGTTTACAAAAGTGAGGATAAAAAGTCTTATCACGATGTACACAACTAGTCCGAACCGATGCGAACGGAACGTTAAGGTTTTATTGCATCTAATCAGGGGTATTCATTAATCTTTGTGATTTAAAGAGGCACTCCTCGGCCACTTTATATGTTGATTGGGTAATTCTATCAAAATGTGCTCTTGTGCGATTTAAACATTCGAGTTATCTTTTATTTCTTCGTCTGGCGGAAACTAATTTATTTATTTTGTTTACAAACTTTTTTCGCCTGCTATTTAAAATTTTAATCACATTTAAATTAAACCTGATTTAAAATCGACCTTTACATGTCGAATAAAATAATGTTGTATGTTGATTTTACGATCTGCTAAAGTTTTATCGAATCCTCTAAATAATCATACAATCATTACTTCGAACAAGTCACACACCAGCATCTGAACACAAATTAGGTACGGCCTGAGTTATGGTGACCAAAGAGCTGATAAACTATGTTAAAAATGTCTAAACACATACTTATAAGGTATACATATAATTTTACACTCAGGCCTGTGTCTGCGTAAAACCCTCCATCTTATTATACCAATGTTTATCCTAAGTGAACTAGGTGAAAACCTAATTCGTAAGTACCGGCTCGACAGTCAGATAGCTTTTCATTTCATGCAGAATAAATCACTACGAATTGGTTATTTGCGCATCTAATTACATCTCTTGCCTGTTAAATTGGAAGCTGTTTGCCAAAGAAATTCACTTTACAGCCTTTAGAGGGAGTAGATTATAAATAACTTTGGTCCTTGAGGTTAATACCTGTAAAACAATGGTAGCGAGACGGACGTTCTTTGTGTAATTCTTTGAATAAATACAAAACATTTTCTAGCGAGCGTACGTGATTACGTAAGCTCGTAATAGTGTTTCGTTTTTCTTACTTGAAGTAAAGGACCCGCTTGGGGCCGGTCAAGACAGATAGGGGAAGGAACAGATAAAGGTTTTATGTGGCATTCCTTCTTGAATAAAAAGCAAAAAACGTCCGTACCGCAATATGCTACTCTATACAAAGCTCAGAATTATCTTATAATTGAGACTACTAATCGGTAGATATATTATCACGTTATGTAGTTACAATATAATATAAACACAGCTAAACCGTAGTTCGCTTTGAAGTAGTTGAACGTCGAAAATCTCGAGACCTTTGAACGAGGGGTCAAAGGTAAAAAGGGTTGCCGACGTCAAAGATAAACGAGTACTTATTATAAGACGAAGCACTCGTGGCCTTGATGCGGTTGCGGATCTCAAACGATCTGTAAACTTAAGTAACAACAGACACAGTCGGTTCGGTTCTCGGATAGATGACCGCTCACGGTAAATTCTGATGAACATTTCCGTACATCGAAATTCATGGTGGTAGCCTGGTGATATATGCTGTAGTCCTCCCTCTGTTCAGAGGCCTGTTCCTTGTAGTAGAATATATATAATAGCTGCAGGTAGTATTTTAAATCCCTTAAAACCCTATTTACATCCAAATTTTCATAAAATCTATACTAATATTATATATGTAGATCAAAAGAGATATAGGCTTAAATCCAAAGACTGATTGCCAAAGCAGCGGTTACAACAATTTGAGAGGAATTAATATTCTACGTTCATTCATATGATTACATTGCTGTATTCAAAACTGTTCTGTAATGTAAGTGTTTGTAATGGTAAATTCGAAGGAAATTATAATTGTTGAGGCTTACTTTGCCATTCTATATTATAATATGTGCTCTTTAGAATTTAATACGGATTTATTTCTAACTATATACATATATTCTTATTCTTTTATTGTCAAATAATTTAGTAAAACTTTAAAAGAAATTATGTAATTGTCTATGACATATTTGATCGCTGACTATACCCACAAAATATGTAAGAATATGTTTGAAATGTCGTCTTTAATGTACTCATAGTTAATCAAATGAATTATTTATTCACTCATAATGAATTTTGAACAATTCTTTTCAATACAATGTGACGTGCAGCTTCAATCTCTTATAAAAGGTATACATACATTGTACATTTTAATAAAAAAAGGTAAATTTAGATTGTATTAATTTAGAGACATGTGCAATAATCCATCTCTCTCCGTTAATCTCTTTCCGTAGCTCCTAGAACCCAAGTTGCTCTGACGGTACAATATAGTTAAGTAATGGCTTTCATTAAAACCTTGGCGATTATCCCATCTAAACTTGCACCTGATGTATTCTACAAAATACCTGTTCGGTTATTTACAAGTAATTAAATCAATACGTCTTCTTCACTTAAATTCATACATGCGTCTCGTCAATCCTTTATCGCTAATCTTCCAGGCAATGAACACGTCAAGATCATCCAAAACTTACATACGTTAATTCAAATATGTTTACATATTATGTATATCTTAAACAAAAAAGTTAAATCAGGATAACTCTATTCCACTGGGGGGAGAATTATTCGATAAGTAATAAAAGTTCTAGCTTTTCTGAAACAGTTTCGATTATTACTTTACGAAAAACATTTACGAAATTACTTCACTTTTCCCGTTATTAACAATAACTTTTTTGGATACTACTTTGTATTGTTACCCGTCATAAACATCACTTTTTTACACTTGTATATATCTATTCAGAGCTATTATATTGTTATACTAAAATAAGCATTATTTTTTATATAAAGTATCTGTTGGAAGTTCTATACTTTATCGTAGAGAAAATTGTTGTCGGGAAAATCATTTCTGCAAGATATTGATCGCTACATTTTAGTAGACAGTGGTTCATTTTGAGAAAGCAAAAGGGATTCCTAGCGGTTTGCTGGATCATTTTAGATCCCAAGATTTAGCACCAGTGACGACATCGCACAAACGACGAAACCAGTCTCGAAACCAAACTCCAAATTTCATTAAGGTATCACTGAAACATCGGCAAATTTGGTTACTATTCCAAACTGTCTCGGTAAGTTGCTGCAGAACCCATTGCCAAATCATTCCCTGTAGAATGTCACTCGTGCTCCAATCAAATGTAAAAGATCTCACACGGAGAATTTCGTGCCACCTTGAAATATTTGACACTGTATATTTGTAAAACAGTTTATTAAAAAATAAAAGAGATGTTACAGCAATGTTTATTATAAAATAGTCGTCTGATAAAATCCGACAATACGAAAACGAAAAACACCCATTTCTTGTAACCCTCCCTTTCCCCCTCTTCAGGCCATTATTAAAGTCAACACTGGTCATATATTTTCAGTATCAGTATCGTTCATCCGTTTTGGTCACCCCTTCGATTATGGTAGGTTTGGTGAAGAAGGCCGGCAAAAAACACCGCCAGAAAATAAAGTTTACAGAGTGGCAGTATGAGTCTGTTCCGATAATGTGCACAGGAGACGGTTTCTTGTGTGTGTCAATATCAGCCACTGTCATTCGCCTACAAATTAAGTTCTATAACTTTAATAGGGTACTTCTGTACCTATTTCTATAGGGTACAGAAACAACCAATTAGAATATTTTATATATAGGCTTTTTATTGTTTCAATAAACCTTACTTACGTAATTAACATTTTTGGACATACACAAATTAATTTCACTTACAAATTATTCCTGCAGTGAACTATACCTATGTATGTATATTGTTCTCGTACACATACTCATATATAAAGAAAATTTTGTAACTACATTCAAACGCTTAGCAAAAAAGTAAACATAGTCTATGATTACTATTTTTAGTACATTTTGGTTATAAAAACAACCAATCATAATGCCTTTAATCATTAAATATTTTAACAAAGGAATAAATATAATACATAACATTAATTTAAATAGAAGAATGTAAAAAAATTAATAACTGTTCATTCTTATTTCTGTTTACTCCGGAACATAAAAATAATTTTAACTGCAGTTGAAATTTTTTTTCACAAAGTGGTCAGTATTTAAGCGAGGAAAATTCTTCGTAGCCTCTTAAAATCCGCTGCTATGGAAGAACGGCCATTTTTGCGCACTCGTTACAACGATTCCTCCAGGATATTGCTTTTCTTTTCTGCGTTCTAATAAGATTAAATTTTACTAATGAAACAGAAAATGAAAATTTCTTCAACAAAAGCGAAATTTGTTAAATAACTTTGTGCCATTTGTCTTGGTAATGAACGAATCTTTTTCACGCTCTCTTTCTGTAAGCGGCGTTGCGTCATTTAAACGTTTTGTTTTACAAAATCTGAAGTAACAAGCAACTCACCGAAGCCTTCTCTAAAAAAATCCAAAAATTATACATGCATTCTGAATACTATTATATGTAAAAGAATAATTGCTATTATTCATAGAACCACGTTCCTAATAGTATCTCTATTTCACCGTGTTCATGGAGGATTAAGTACAGAAAATAACTAAGTAGTTCGAATCACAGTTGACCTTGCGCTAGGGCATGTATGGTGAGCACTCTGCACTGATAACACTCATCTCAACATGTTACGCTTTACAGTTTTTAAAATAAATACAAATATGATTTGATGCAAAGGAATCGAGATATTAACAAAAAGTTGATTTTTGAACATTAATCTCTAAGGACGCTCACAAATAACCTTATGAGACGTTTGAGACAACATTAAGAGTACCAAAATAAATAAATAAACTTTCGGAGATGAAATCCCTAAGGTGACTGGACTATAATTTATATACTTCAAATTTTCAAACAAACCGTACCACTTTTGTTTAGCTGTCTATCTCTTACGCTGCAAAACACGACGATGCAACCTGCGCTAGAACACCATGTAGAATCTATAGCTAGAAACAGAGAGAGAAGTTACACTATATTGCCCTTGGTAGCTTTGGCAAATGTAACATTAGGCCATAGCAAGAGCTACCACATTTTATGGTAAACAAATGTAATACAACAGCACATAATCAACCAAAGCCTATGAAAAGCTATTAAAATGAATTATTAACTATTATGTACATTACTTACATTTCTAACCAATTGCCGATGAAATCGTGCTGAACAATGAATATAACGCGTAACGCGGCGTCCACAAGCGAATCGCATTAATATTGATGATTGTTCCGTCGCAACTCACTGCGCGTACTCGGATTTGGAGTATTCTCCGGTCCGTACACATTTATCGTCCTATCGTTAGGACATATTCATTCATTAAAATAATGTAATACTACTCGTTGTAATTATCAAAGAGTTATAGGTAATTAAATACAGTTTATGACTAGATTAAATATTATTCGAAATTTGTTATTTGCTGTCCAATTCATTTCAATGTTTTCAATTATTAGTATTTAGTAGTATTTCAATGTTTTCAATTATTACATTATAAGTTTTGCTGTCAAGTATTGCATACTTTTCTTTAGATACTTCTGTTAAATTGTCGTAAACTTATAAATTCTCTGTTAATGTTATGCGAAAAGAAATCTGTGATAAATATTGCACAGAACGATAAAGTTATTTTAAATCAGCAGATAAATCAACTTGTCGACAGCGGTAAACGCAATTATGCTACGTCGGAAATAAATCAGCTCCGACATATTTGTTAAATGACATTTTGTAAATGCATTCAACCATAATTTCGATGCATTACCTCCTGTAATTTCAGTATAATTGTATAAAATTATTTACAGAGCTATTTACTAACTTGTTACAAAAGATCTTGTTTATAATTCATAATGAAAAGTCTAAAGAATAAATAACTTTTTCTGTAAGTACTACATATTTACTAAACAATGATCTGTGGAATAAAGTTGTCTTTACCCGCGAGGACTTCACCACGATCGAATGACCTGTTCGAGTTATTGTTTAAAATGGCATTCAAATCCTAGTACTTACCTCTGACTTTACGAAATTGATTTCTTAAAGGTTTTAAAATTAAATAACACCCGATGTAACGGTGAAGAAAGTAACGTGAGAAGGAAACTTGCACGGCGTAGTTCTCCATGAGTCTGCTAACCTCTACTTGACCGGCTTAGTAAACTATGCCCATAAATCTTCTCATCATAAGACGAGATCTGTATCTAGCAGTAGAACAGTAAAAAAAGGGTTGTTAAAAAATTTCAAATTGTAGAGCCAAACAAAAACTAACAACAACACGTAGAATTTAATGTACCTTAAACTAAACTACCGACTTATTTTACTTTACTCAGGTATACACAACGTTATTTTAACGCTTATGTAATTATTTATTGTAATGTACTTACTGTTTTAAAGCTTTTTGCGGCGTTTACTATAAAAATGAGGAAATTTTGCAAAACATTTCTAAACTATCTTAAAACTTTCCCTTAAATGTAATATGTACGGACAATAACAGTATTGTGTTATAATTTTAGAAATAAATACATATATGTAGACTGCTTTACGCAAAGGAATGCGAGACAAGCAACTGTCAATGTTAGAGATAAAAAACTGTTCGCTTATAGCTCAATGTCCATAGTTCGCGAGGTCTTGGTTCGAAGAGCGAGTTTCTTTCACAACACTACAGTTTCAGCGCCTTTTGATAGTTTTGTCTGCAAAGATCTGATTATCATCTCAGGTTCGTACACTTTGCATATTAATATTCAGTGACTTTTCAAAGCCTACAATCCAAAAAATCTTACACTATAAAACCATTTCTTTCTTCTTTTCTTCGTATACATTATTTTTGCCAAACAAAAGGTTAAAAAGGCAATTTTAAGCGTTAACTTCAAAATAAATATAATAATAGAGCTATAATTTTTTTATCGAACATAAACAGAAATATCAAAAAGGGACTTATTATTACATAATCATAGTCTAAAATCTTACACGCTTTCCAGTAAAATCGTTTAAGTTTATCGAAACTTAGTGTGCAATTAGAATTACGTTGAACATGTTTACTGGGTTATTGAGAAAAGTGGAAAGGGGTAGGGAATGTAACTTTCAAAACCGTTTTAGCTGGAAGTAAATACTGCTAGGAAAACCCGAGTGGTTTTAATAAAATTTCAGGCTACGTGCGTTTTATAAACCAAAAATTATATATCGCTCGCCGTAACAGTGAAGTAATACATCGCTAGGAAATCTGAATATAAATCGGTAGCTGCCGTCACTGCCCCATCTCAAGTTTCCACCATGTGTAATTGTAATATTTTTTAAAGAAATTTTTCCAAGCATAAAGGAAATTGTTCAAGTGTGCGAAGGTGCTGACAAAGGACACGGCGACACATGCACTGAACCCAAATATTACACCGTTAAATTTAGTAGAAAAGAAGCTTTTCTCTTTATTACTACTGCAGTACGTGCCCATACTCTTAAGCATTGATACTTAATTCCAATTTTTCAAGTAATAAAATAAAGATGCTGTTAATTTGGCAAGGCCATATTATTTCCATCTTAATGTTTCTATCAAATATAAAAATTCAATATGAACTCGAAAGATACCTTATCAGTGTAAGCTTTTACCGATCAAACTTCCATTAATTATTTTTATCTCCTTGGCGTTTACCCAGTGTATTGAAATCGTACTCACAGACGCTCACCTCAATATGACCACGTAAGTAATTTATAGTGTTAAATGTTTTCATTTATTGTACAATGACGATATTACAATAATCCTACAAAATACATTTCATACAGTACGTGAAGTACAGAAAATCGTTATGAAATAACTTGTAGTCTAATCATGGTTTCCCGTAACTCACGTAAAGACAGGTTGTAGAAAACAAAACTAAATCTAATTTTTTTCCCTAAGCCCAACGGAAAATAATCCGTTGATCACAGCATGACTGCATCAGCGAGGTAATTATTGAAGCAAAAGTATCATTTTTTAATATGTGGTAATCGTAAGGTATGGTTTCAGATTGTGGAACACGCCGCTCATTGAGCGCAAAATATGACAACTGCGTATATTACCTAGAAATACGCATACAGCAAATATTGGACACAAATAACCACAAATCCACGTATTCTATTAGTTGTTTGATTGTTAATTAGGTATATCATTTATTTGAGAGATTCGCACCATTGAGTTAGTCAGCAACATATTACGCAATGCGGACATGTACGCCACATGTCTTAACTATGCGATGTGTAAACAAGGTAACTGTGATAGTCCTAAACAACATAAGTAGTAATTTATTGAGATTAACGTGTCAGCTGTAAAGCTACAAAATATTTTTATAATCATTTAACATCAAAGACCCAGACCGCAGTCACCTTGTAGCAACTAGTAACACGTCGATTTCCATTACGACCAACGTGTTTTAAATTCCAACAAATTGCAACTTTTTTCAATAAATTAATAAAATATTCTTCCTAGAGTTAGCTTTATATAAAAAGAAATGTAAATTAACTACTGCTATATATTAGCAATAGCATACTTTTACAAAACGTAGGTATTTTTTTTCAATGTATAATAATAAATTTAAGTATAAGTAACTCGGTGCAACTCTAGATAATTCTATGAAATCTTATAACTTATTATTATATATTATTATTATTTTGTATGAATATTGAATTTGAAATTA
>DWEM01001471.1:0-14164 GCA_018245935.1 Agara belti belti | reverse complement strand
CGCGATTTTCGTAAAAAGGGATCCTAAGTTTTTGCTTCACGTATTAATATATAGATATTTGTACCATTAATAGAGCCTTGGCCAAATAATACATAGTTCATTGACCTTACTTATCTCACGCTCGCATACTAAAAAATAAATTTACTTGACTTAAGTTTTGAAAACATAAAAATAACTGTGCGAGTATTATGTATACTATATATGTATGTTTATAAGTTGTCAACTTACCATAACACAAGCATTTATTTTTCTAACTTGTAATAAGATAGCCGCATGTAGAATTGTTAAAAAAAATTATAACCGACACATAATTAGCCTTATAGTTATTATAAACATTACAGGATTCAGTGTTCTCCAAGTAATGGCCACAGATAAGGACCAGGGTGACAATGGAGAGTTCACGTACCAGTTGAATGATCCCGAGGGAGCCTTTGCTATCGATCCCAGAAGTGGCTGGCTAACTGTCAGGAACCAGGTAATAAAAAGTTACTACCATATAAATAAGTTTCAGTGCAAACGATTTTCTTATTTAAGTATGTGACTTTACTTGAAATTCGCGTCTTCTTTTAATTTTAAACATTAAATAAAAGAAATGTATCACTTACATGTGACACATGTAGTATAAAGCAGAGTATTAAGTTATTTTCCTACGCAATAGCACATAACGAGTACAATATTATTATGATCAACCGTTGCCTGACGCTGCTCAGCTTAAACTTAAAACATAAAAGAACAAAAAGGAAACACCGGAAAGTCTCTAAATTAATCTTATTTGTAATTTCTCGCTTCGCTATGTTATTTTTATTTCAGACCGTCTTGGATAGAGAACAACATGCATCGTTACGTATGAAAGTTTACGCAAAGGAAAAGAATCCAAGTGTGGTAGGAACATTTCTGGACAAGCAAAGGCTCTCAAAGTGGCGCAGAAACCCAACGACACCCAGAACCAATTTGAAAGACAAAACCATGTACGTGTTTCCTGATAAAATAGGAACAAAAAGCGAAAATATCGAGTACTTCGAAGATGTACACCAATTAATGTCGTTTGTTACCGTAGAAGTGACGTTACTTGACGCAAATGATAATAATCCAACGTTTGTACCGAGCAATCTTTATGAATTCGCTGTAAAATCAAATGCAAAGATTGGCACTTATATAGGTAAAGTTAAGGCGGTCGATCCGGACTTAGGAAGAAATGGAATAGTTCTATACGATTTACAAAGAACTAGTAATTTGACTATCACATCCCCATTTCAAGTGGATGCAAAAACAGGGTTAGTGAGTTTAGCTGAATCACCTATATTAGAAGGGAGGCATGCTCTATTCATTGAAGCATCAGACCAACCAGCAAATCCAAGCGAAAGAAGATATTCCTTAGCTGTGGTTACCATTGATGTTACGAGAGCTCAGAAAGGTGATTGTTTTTGTAATTTAGTATTTACATAATAGAGGTTTTGTTAGCTTAAAATATTACTTTTCTACTGATTTCATCTAAATATGTTTTATTAGGTCCTAAGCCAGAACGACCCGATTTTATTGGTGCACCCTATGAATTCTGGGTTGGATCAAATGTGGGTATTGGAACTAGTGTTGGCCAGATACGTGTCAATGACGCTATGGAAAAATCAGAGGTATCATATGATTTGTTACATGGATATGAAGAAGGCGGTACGTATGAATTTTTTTTAAATTTTACACGACAGTTATTAAAATGTAATAATATTGTAATATTCGGGTATGTCATTGATGATATGGTTTTTCAGTACCGTTTGCTGTCGAGGAACGTTCAGGTGTCATAACAGTCATAAATGAGCTCGTAAAGTTTGATCGTCCGATGTACGACTTTGAGGCTGTAGCTATACAAGAAAGGCTAAACATAACAATTTTGACCAACGCCACAGTTCACGTCGTTGATGTGAATGACGAGAGAGGTGTCTTTTTGAAGTAATTATTTAATCTTTGTAATGTTACTACTTAGCTTTTGATTCTCAATAACGATGTTTTTTTATTCAAGGGGAACGCAATCACCACTGGTGTTTCGAGTTAAGGAAAATATTGCTGGTGCAACGATCGGGCAAATATTTCATGTCAATATAAGTGCTATGCCATTGAACAGTAGTGCAAACATTCAATTCATAATCGCCAATCAGCAAGATGTCACAGATGACATTGCTATAGGTAAGATTAAATGTCCTAGTATAACTAATAAATTTCTTAGTACTTATTTTAATTATCACTTATTACTTACAGGGAAAGATGGAACGATTTTCGCTCAAAAACCTTTGGATAGAGAAAAACGCGATACTTATAGGATGACTGTGATCGCTGAATTTAATAAAGGCGTAATATCCGGAGCTGGTTTATACCAAGTAACTATTTATGTCGATGATGAAAATGACAATCCACCAATATTTGAGTCATCGGCGTATGAGGGTGTTATCAGTGAGAATTCTAAAAAAGGCACAGAAGTAAAAATGAATCACAAAATATATGCTAAAGATGCTGATATAGGACAAAATGCTATATTTACATATACTCTATTTGGTGATGGTCACGATTTATTTAATGTCAGTGAAGGCACAGGTGTTGTCACATACATTGGTGACAAATTAGACCGGGAAGAAAAAAGCGTTTACTTATTAAAAATTGTCGCAAGAGATAAAAGCAGTCTTAGCTCAGAAACAAAGCTAACAATAACAGTTACTGATGAAAATGACAATAAACCGATGTACAACCAAATAGTAATACCACTTGGAGAAAACATTGAATTATTAGAAGCTGATGAAAAGACCACTATTAAAATATATAGGGAAAAACGAAACGAATTGAACGGAACCGTTACTAAAGTAGAAACTAAACCAAAAAATAAATTTTCACTTTTATCAGATTCATTTGGCCCATTATTTATAGTTCCAGAAAATGTAGCCGTTGGGACTACGATATTAAAATTAAATGCGATAGACAAGGATAGTGGTCCGAATGGGCAAATAAGATATGAATTTATATCTGAAGTTTTTATGCCTCCATACACCATCCCATCAAATGCGGCTCAACTGAAACGATTTTTTGTTATAAATGAGAGACATGGCCATGTGGTTGTCGCACGAACTTTACCTCCAGAATCAGAATTTCGATTAAATGTTTCAGCATTAGATGGCGGAGAACTAAACGATCATATTACAATCAGATTATTCATTAAAGATATTAATGATCACTTCCCAATGTTTAAAAAATCTTGGTATAATTTCAATGTAGAAGAAGCACAGTATAGCCGGAGAATTTTAGGCAAAGTAGATGCGACTGATGCTGATTTTGGTCAAAATTCTAATTTGACATACTTTATTGAACCGCTTGGAATAGATATTCCGTTTGAAATATCGCCGTTGAGCGGAGTTTTTAGTGTAAATGGTGAATTAGACAGGGAAAAAGAAGATAAATACATTTTAACAGTTGTTGCTCAGGATAATGGTCTCGAAAAGAAATTGTCATCTTCGGTTAGTGTTGAAGTACAAGTTTTAGATGTTAATGACAATGCCCCGAAATTTTTTGCCTATAATGAATTACTAGAATGGAAACATCCCGAAGCTGATGAAATTTCTAATCATAATTTCGATTCCGTTATGATGTTGCCAGTATACAAAGTGGCCTTAGAAGAAAACGCGCCTATTGGTACTATATTATTAAGAGTATATGCGAACGATTCTGATTTTATAGGCAACGGAAATGGCTTAATTTTATACAGTTTACCACAACGAAAAAATCAACTCAATATTTTTGCAATAGATTCCAAGGAAGGAATAATAACTACGACTGGTAGATTGGATTATGAAAGTCAAACGGTACATAATATTTCCGTAATAGCGTCTGACTTGGGCTCACCGAGCTTAAGTTCAACGGCAATAGTAATGCTTACGGTTAAAGACGTTCCGGACGATATAGAGATTTCTGACAAACCAGTTTTCATATCAAGATACTACGAGTTAGAAATCGAAGAAAATGTTCACACACCAGTGGAACTAATAACTTTAAATCTCACAGAATACTACGAGAATTTCAAAATGAAATATTTCATTTTAAATGAGAATGATACAGATATTAAAAAGTCATTTGTGATTGACCCTCGCAATGGCACATTATATTTGGTTAGAAGTCCAGATAGAGAAACTAGAGAAATTTATGAAATTATAATAAGAGCTGAGAGACAGAAGATCAGTAGAGAGCTGCCGCATATGATATACCCAGTGTCAGACGATGTCCTAGAAGGAATGACGAAGTTCGATGTAAAAGTGGTCGTAAGAATAAAGGATGTTAATGATAATGCTCCAAGGTTTATCAATGGAGGCCGACCAATGGTAACAGCCATACCAACAACTGCTGCATTTGGATATGAGGTTATCCAATTGCAGGTAACGATTGCTTACATTATTTGCATGCATAAACTATTCTTTAGTGACATCAGTATTTATCCGTATAATTGTATTAATCTTTTTATAGCATCTATGATTGAGAAAAAAGACGTATTCGATTCATTTATAGTTAATGTATTTTGAAATCGGCTCGGATATTATTATTATTATTAATTTGATTATTTTCAAACGGTAGGATTGTTATTAACTGTTTGTCTATAAATTATGAAATATCATTCACAAATTTTACAAAGTTACAAAAACAACATGATAATATCTTGATATATAGGCAACAGATGCAGATATAGGAATCAATGCCGACATCCGATATCAAGTAATTAATTCTGAGGGCGCCAGGTTTACCGTGGACTCTGTGACTGGTCGAGTGAGGGCTGCAGCTAGTTTTTCCAAAGATGCTGGACGTATCATAGGTTTCGACGTGAAGGCAACAGACAGACGAGGTGCCGATGATGGGCGGTCGGCTATTGCCAATGTTTTTGTAAGTAACATACGTATTATATTTTCTAGGTAATTTTATCTTAATAGTATTAAAGAACATATTATTTACGTTTAAAGTATTTACGCTTTACACTGCATCTGACCTTCGTCACAAATTTTAATGTAACCTTTTTTACTTGAAAAACTTGAAAAAACGTCGTTCTACAAGCAGAGTTTGTAAGAAAAACTTTTAAAATTATTTACAGTCCCAAATTTGCTTTGATTTTACACGCTTTGTAATTCTGTCTCATAAAGGTCAACAAAATTCTAGTTGCTCTGCAAGTTCTTCAGCTAAATTTGACAAATAAATGAAAGGCCTTGAAGACAAGATAAACAGTAACGAAATAGTTTTTCTCTATATCTTTAAATATAGCAATTCTTGTAAGTCTGGCATATTGGTTTTTAGATTTCAGGCATATCTAGTTTAAAAGTAGGTCGTGACCTTACGATTCTAAGATCATCCCGTACTTTTAAAAGAGTAATAAAAGAAAACTTCTTTCGTGCGAGTTTTTGTAATATCTCAAAAGCTGCTTTACATTTTTCACCGGCAAAGATTACGGAGTTGATATTTGTTACGCAGTCCTTTTGATGCAATTGTTTTATTTACTGTAACTATTTAATTTCATCGGTTCAAAATGTATACACTGAAACTATGTCAAGTTCTGCTAACCTCTCAACAATATGACCTGGAATTTAGAATGTTTCTCATTTTTATTGTCCTATTTCAGGTTTATGTATTAGACGAGAATAAACAGTTGGTGCTCGTCGTGGCAGCTAAGCCAATGGAAGTCGAGAAAGAGATGGAAAATATTACTCAATTCCTTTCTAATATGACAGGGTTCGATATACGGATTAGAAGACTGGAAACAAGTGCGAAGACCACAATGGATAAATACGCGTGAGTAATGAGCATCATTGAATTAATGACTATGTCAAATATTCTAATTCAGTTTAAAAGTCCCCTATAGTAAAATTGCTACGAGCCGTTGGCAGAACAGATTTCCCTAATATTCTTAAGGATACAGGGAAAAAACGCTTGTTTGAAAAGAACGACGGATGTTCCGCTAGGAACATGAAGAAAATGGTTGGATGAAGAGCTACTTATCCAATTTTAATTTAGTATATCATCGTTATTAATGGCTTGTTTGTCATTTCTCTTTATCGGCAAATTGATAAATTTGTATATTGTTACATTTCTTTACAGAACTGATATATATATTTACGCAGTGGACCCAATGTCTAATGCTATTATTGATATGGATATTTTGCAGAAGTAAGTAAATCATGTTAGTTGATATATTATGCTTTCTGAATCTATAAAATTTAGATTTATAATATACCAAAAACACGTCAATTAAAACATCTATTCTCCATGTCGAGACTAGTTTTAAATAATGAATCAATTATTTTTGGAAGGTTATACTAGTCTTTGGAATGCTCATTTTTTGGAAACTTGGCTTTGTCTTTTAAAGATTGTTGTAGGCAAACACACAGAGTCGTCAGGTGTTGTACCTAATTTCTCAGGACCACAGACTTTTTGGTGACTCATCTCAAGAACAACTTTAAGTTTATTGGGCTACATGAATTTATCATTTACCAAATTATTATCGGTATCGCTAAGGGTATTATAAATTCGAATTTCCTTTAATAACTATCCTACTGTGCATATGTTTACAGGTCGTTGCTAAAAAGAGAAGTGGACTTGCGTCACGACTTAGTCGGGTTTAAGGTGCTCGAAGTTGGCGACACTGCTATGGTCCAAGCTAGAACAATCAAGATGCTTAGCACAATGGAGATAAGCGTAGTGGCGTTGGGATGTTTGGTATTCATTGGAGCGTGCACCACCGCTATATGCATACTGTGTGTGAGGAGGACCAGAAGGTAAAACACTTTCTTTATTAATTATCGTTGAAAAAGAAAAAGTCTAAAATATTAAATTCCATTCTATTGAGACATATTTATAATATCATACTTTTTTTACGAATTCATTATTTATACCTTTCATTTTTTTAATTCACTGCTTATAATTTGATAAAATAGCTATTGAATTATATTATTAATAAAAACATAATTCTGAATCTTTGAAACTGCAAGATATCCTAGCCGGATAAAACATTGGCAACCGTTAAGTCTATTGGAAATACTCTCTTTAAATTATTTATACCCCTTTAACAAACTCAGTACAAACTACTTCGAATCTGATTTCTTATCAATTAATGAGTAGTTTTTAATATATTGGCTTCAGTTGTGCAAAGGTAAGCGACTTTTTATATTCTACGTTGCATTTCAGACACGACCATCACCACAAACGAAAGCATGCGCCCCATTATTTCATGTGAAGGCTTTCAAATGCCAATCTTTAATATCAAAGCTTGTCTGCATTTGTGATATCTCTTTACGATTGTTATTTATTAACTTATTCCTTTCTTTACATTTATTAGTATTAGTTATGTTAATTCTAAATAAATTACTTCCAATGTTGTTTGGTTTTATTATTTATGTCGTCTCATCTAATGTAGTTTCACGCACAATAATATTGTATAGTACACTTAGATCTATTGTATATTCTCTATAAGAAAATAGATTTGATATTGAATGGTATTGAGAACGGTTGAAAAATTCTTGCATTTTGACTATTTTAATGACAATTTAACAATTGATCCCTTTAGCGTCAATTTTTTATATTTCTCAAACTTCTAAACAAAACTATGTATTGTTTAAGAACATTATCCAAATGTACCAGCGATAAATTGATAAAATTCGTTTTCAAGAGCCATTTTCATATCCATTCTTTAATCCAAATCGCGTCCAATACATTAACCCGTTGACTGACTTTTCTTCTATCTTTTGCCTTAACAGAAAACGCCACAAACCATATTCCCAACAACGCCTTAACGCTTTCTCAACTGAGCACTTAACCAAGTTCGGCGGTCTCTTTCCATCGGGTGGCAACCAGTGCCAGGAACTCAATCAATCTTACAGTGAAGCCGATTCTTATATCGATGTTATTAACCAAAGCACCCTGAAGAAGACCTGTCCTCATGGCAATACGGTAGAAGAATTTGGAAAGGCGCATCAAAAATGTATCAAGAACCAGTTCGATGCGAACGGAACGGAAATCATCAATCAAAAGCACGAAAGAATGTGCATCAAATTCAATCAAAGACCGTTGCAGAAGAGGTATGATACCGAACTTTTAAAGCATGATAAGTTAGCAATTTGAATGGTGATTGAGCTAACCTATATATATTTTACTGTAACGCAACTTTATAAACCAAATGTAGTGATTCTAGGTGTCTAATGAACATAGGAATAATGATTACGTGAATTCGTAATGATACGTGTTACGTATTCTAATTTGGACATTTCTATAGACAAAAGCTTGAAACAAAAAGCCTGCCTTCCTATTTCGAGTTAAGCTTTTAAGTGAACCACGCAATTGAAAGATTACAGGATTCCAACTCGGATTAAATTTCGCTCCTTTGTTTTTCTTCAATCAAATAACTTAACGTCTAGCAAACAAAACGCTTCTCTCATATATCCACTACTGACAGTGATGACTAACACGAGGCATGTCTTACGAAACACTAAAACATTATTATTATTATCAGTCAGTCAGTATCACTAAAACATTAATATTATACATAAAATCATCAGTATCAAAATACATTATCCGTATACAAAAAGTGAAGCACAAAAAGATTAGTTATTAATGATGAAGAAGATAATTTCAATTATCTCCTAAGAGCTTTCGTACCTCGAATATAAAATAATTAAAATTTCCTTCGTGCTAATAAAATTAGTGACCTACTTATTATGTTATCTAACAGATTTAACATTATCATTATATTACAGCGAAGAATATTCATGTGACGTCGTCAATGTAAAAAATTGTATTCGGTGCCCGAAAAGTGCATTATTGAAATAATTTTCCTTTTGATACATTTCTCTGTACACTATATTTTTATTACTAACACGAATATATAGTCTGTGTAAATATATATATTACAAAGCATCAAAATCTGTTCCATACTCCACAACCAACACGCGGTCATATACCTACGCCAACACAGAAAAGGGCAAGACACATCGATAACGTCAGTGAATTCCAGTGGCCAGGACTCGGGGATCGCTGAAGCGGGAAGGTGTCCTTGTGGCCAGTCCAGCACCCACACTTCAGAGGAGAGCAGCGGGTGAGCACTAATTGATTGTTGTAATATACTCGTAGCAACTGATTTCACCGATATACAAGTTCAACGTCGTAAACTAAACAAGTCCTAAGGGCTAGCAATATATTTGCCATTGATATAAAAATAATCTTCAATCTCATAGCGCAGTACGTCCTTCTTTTGGGTATCTTATAGCACAAATGAAGATAAATTTTGATGAATATTGAAAACATAATTTATCTCAATCTGCTTTGAAGTTTTCATGATTGGTTATTTTAATTCCTTTAGCTGCAGCTATGAAGATTCTTTAAAATCGAACCACAACCAAGACCGGACAAAACCATACTCCAACCACGATCAACGGTTCCTTCGGCGAGCCTCGTTCGCCCATCAGCCCTTAGACGCTCGTCGATATAACCTCAGACGCCAGTCGTTCTCAGAAAATCTCCAACGACACTTTCCGCCCTTCGAGAGAATCGGATCCGGCGGGAGAATAACCAAGCAGCTGTCAACTCCAAATGTAAATGTGCCCAATTCATACTTTTTAAATGGAAAAAAGAATTATCGAAGAAAGGAAGTAGTAAACGAGCCGATGATCGATTATGATCACAGTGAAGCGGAAGATTTGTTCGAAATGAAATTGAATAGAAGGTCGAGTGGGAATAATAGGAAAAGAAGAAGTTTCATGGAATTGGGAGGACAAGCTGCTGTGTTCGTTGCGACGCCGGCCGCAGCGGAAATCATGAGACGACAAGGGAGCGAAAGGTTAATGTTCGCGAGGCCATTACAGTGAAGTCTATGTGATAGTATTAAATGGTGAAATGATGTTTTTAAGAAATTTGAAGGACAGGAATCGACAGCTGGTAATTTTGCAGTTTTAAATTATAAGATGGAATAAGCAAAATTTTGGAAAACCTTATTGGACGTTTTTTGCAGTTCGTTTTAAAATTAGTGATAATGATAATTGTAATCAATTGATTAAAACAAACGTTTCGTTATATTTATTATGAAATTACAAATCCATATTTCATCAGTTTCCAGAGGGTGTTTCTGGATGTTTTTCCTACCGATGCGTCTTAGTTTTAGTTTAAATACGTTAGTTATTTTAATTATTGTGTAAACTGATAACTTAATATCCAACTTCACGCTCACGTCCCTTTAGAAATACACGTGATATTGTAATGTATTCAATTCCTTGTGTACTTGTAAATTGTATATTTGTAAATAATTGTCATAACATTGATATTCTTATAAGTGTTTTAGGGAATATTAATTTGTATTTTTTATACAATTCATGCGTTATAAAAGTAATATTATTTTTACTGCAGGACAAAGTTTACTAGCAATTATTATTTATTTATTTCATGTTTGATTTTCTGTTACATATTACTTTGCGGAGCGCGTGCCATCTACAGGAAGTAATAATAATGAAGCATAATCATATTTTAAACGTGTTCGTATATTTGAATTTATTTTGACAGAATATGGTTTGTTTGCTCAAGAAAAATATTTAAACTCTGTGGCTACGGTGCATACTATTTCTTAGGTTGCATATTGACTAAGCAAGCACGAGAAGATTTGAATTATATTTCAATGCTTATCCTGTATTTGTTAAACTTTGATGTTAACCAATGAGTCAAAAGTAATATAGCTGAAAAAAATCGTAAATAATTCACAGGTCTGATAAGTGTTATATGATGCACGCATAGTCCAATAAAGGGCAAATAATTGTTACATGATTGTATATTTTTGGATATTTAAACTTTTCCTGTATTAAATATTCTATAACTTAAAATAATATCAGATCCATGTATAGTTGCTATGTATAGTTTAGTATAGACATTTCTGACCTTGTGACTATCAATTGTACCTTTGTAAATACTCATTGTTATAATTAGAATGAACTTGTAAATGTTATTTTGTTAAAAATACAATACAGTGAAATTTAAATTATAGTTTGTTTATTATTTTGATAAAATTCAGCCTTCCCGTTTAGGTTATCAGCGTATATAGAAAATTGTGAACTTTGAAAACGTTACCTTTTCAGAAATCTTCATTTACACATTTGAATAGATGCTTCCCTTTTCTCAACCTCTTTAACCCGTGCCTATTAGCTAATAGTAACATTATAGAGATGAAATTAGTTTGCTGAATTTTTGTTTGTGAAAATTAATCACTAAAACTAAGAAAGCCATTCAAAACTTCTTATTCATCTTCTTAATATGCCCTTTTACTAGTCTGATATGTTATGAGTGTTTATATTAATGGCGAGCCGAGTGGACCGGGGAAGGTCCGACTATGTTTTATGATCTACTGAAAGTAGTTTTACGCGGTTGGCTTTAGAGACTTTATAATAAATTAATAATACTGTCTATATTACTCATGAGATAAATAATATGAACAGGATATGACAGTTGCGAAAACATAAGTCAATTAATCTAAGTCGTAACATCGTTCTGATACGGAATTTGATCGATTTGTATGAAATTAGTCACTGTGGGTCATGACTAATTAATATAATTGGGATTAAAATAATATTAGGCTCAATTTCCGAAAAAAACATAAATGTTATTGCGCTTCGTTACTGTTTCTGTTTTGTGTCGAGAGTCTAAAATAGGTACGAATACGTACCGATATTATAAGTGTGTTTGTTTGTCGGTTTGTTTTTCCACATTACGGGTCAAACCGGAGCAAAGGATCGATTTGAATTTTGGTAAGTAAAGTTGAAGGGCTGGAGAATGAAATGGACTACTTTTTTCCGCGGAAAAATATATTATTTCCACGGAAAAACACGTTTAAATTAAATAAGCGCTATAGATGGCGTTACGGACGCAATAACGGTGTGACGTATGAACAATATATATTGTTTCGACAACGTGGGTGAAGCTGCGGGTAATAGTTAGTTAGTTTATACATTCGTGAGCGCCGTCTGGGTAAATGGACTTTTCCATTGCCATTCCAGCCTTTGCTGAGCAAACGATGAATGAAAATAGTCAAGTGTGAATTACTGAAAAAAAGACTTGAATCTCGTTAGCATAACATTTTATGAATCAATGAACCTCAAACTCAATAATATTTACCAAATAATTTGGAACCTGAAAGATTTCTGAGAGATATTAAAAGTATGAAGAACATAAACCGGTAGAAAGAGACGATTTCTTGGACGAAGTCTCTGACATAGTCTCCTAACTCCTAACTTTGGTACCACGCATTTTAGTACCTCCTGTAGACGCAATTAATTAAGGACTAGTAAATCTCTTCGTAGTGAATGCTGAATTGCAATAAGCTTGCCTAAAGGCCCTTGATTTATCTGTTTTCAGTACTCTGCTGTTGAAATTTGAGTTAATTGAATCGTCTCGAATATCATTCAATGGCTACTATAGTCTAATTAATTCAATGTTGTTTTTGTTTATGTCGATATGTAAATTATTGTTATTAAAAATGATGTTAATAAATGAATAATACGTTTACGAGAAATAAGATGAACAATATGAACAAGTACTGAATAAAATACGAGTACGAGAAATTCTTAAAGGACAAGTCGAGTACTTTTAATAAAGGAACACGTATTAAGGACCAAAAATAGAGAAAGGTCGAACGAAGTGTGAGGGAGACAGACGGTGTTAGATAGTATGTATGTATATGTAAGTCCTGGATAATTAGCATCCCTGTCATTTTTAACATACCAGATTTTCAGAACCATTACATTCCCTTCTCTATGTTCAGTACTAATACTGCATAATACTAAAGACACTTAATAATAATAATAACTGGGGACAATTCCACACACGGCAATTCGATTCCAAATTAGGCAATTGAATGCCCGTTTTATGGTAACCGGACAGCTGATAAACATACATATATACATACTATATAATACTTATATACATAGATATTTTGTTACGATTACACACAGATCAAACAAATGTGTTCATCACACAAATGTTTTTCCTGGGTGGGAATCGAACCCGCGACCTCCAGTTTTGCAGTCAGGGTCTCTAACTGCACGACCACGAGACCGGGCACTTAGGCAATCTATATTGGGACGGTACGGTCGAGTATGCTCCTGACCTATACCAGCTAAGAAAGAGCCGCGTGCTTAGGACGTATAAAGGGGTTGCAGATGTACTGCATATGTGTGTCTACGTGAAACCGATAAAAACGTTATCAAAACCATAACACTTGCGTTTACGGTTATCGCCTAAACGCATCTACTTTTAAGAACCGAAACGATTATCTCAATCTGTTAACAAAGGAAAGCCTTGCTTAAACTGAAGCGAAAATACAGCGAGTTGGGAAAGTGTTTGGCGAATGACATAAATTCCTGTTATTCTAGCCGCAAGTCGGGACTACACCTGTTTGGAAGTTATATTTATAACTTGACATTCCACCCAGAACATACATTTGAAAGAAGGCAAAATTCGTCACAAAAAACTTGCTAGAAGAAGTGAGATTAAGCTTCTGTCAACGACGCTCCTAAATTGTGTTGAAGCAAAATGTGTTATGTCGCTGGCTCAATGCGCGGCTAGGCATGGTTTCTCAGAGTTAAATTGAACTTGAACTAATACATTATTAATAAATCAGTGACGTCATTTCTTGTCGCCTTTTGCTTGTAATTCTCTTGTATTTACGCGCGACTTTACTGTGCTCACTTCTTCCTGTCGCTTTACTGGGCATGAAATAGTTTACGGCTGTTATACGGCCACGTCATAATCCATATAAGATGCGAAAACTAGGTCCATCGACGTATGACGGTTATGTGAGATATAAAAAGGTTTCATGATGACCGAATTATTTGAATGTGGGTGAACTTTCCAAAGTAATATTTATCCTTGATTTGGAACTGGGATATAGGCATACTAAGTTACATTTCAAAATAAACATCCGCTCTATTCAAGTTATTTCACAAAATTTCTGTAGTCAACTTCAGCTATCAAACTTAGCTTCAGACTACAGCGCCTACTGAGCCTTATTAATTATTAAAGGCTTAACAGGAATGCCTAGTTACCGAGTTATTCGTTAACATTAAATAACCTGTGAACCAAAAATTTATTATTGACCGTTTACAGTAAAATGCCTTATGATTTTATT
>DWEM01001470.1:0-14165 GCA_018245935.1 Agara belti belti | reverse complement strand
TAACTGGTGAAATGTGGGGGTGTACTACACTCCTCTGCCTACCCCTTCGGGGAATACAGGTGTGATGTTACGTTTATGGTTCCACTATTATCCAGTAGGCCGAGACTTTATCCACAGGCCTCATCTTATAATGAGAAGGCTAAAAGGTCATAGTCTACCATGATTTAAGTGAAATATCACTTTACAAAAGTGTAGGAAAAGGAAAACAGGGTGGGGAAATGTACAGACCTTAAGAGTGTTCCATAATGTTCTTTGTGATATGTGAAGTCTGGCATTCCCCTTTTATCTGTGGTCTATCATTGACGGCAAAGTTTATGATACTGTGTATTAGCTAGTCTTCATATATACCCATCTATGACATATTAAGAATCCCATTCTCCCTTGTAAAACTACCTTTTTTGATCGTTTTATAGTTAGATCATTGGATACAGGTCTATCAGAAGTCAAAATTCACAATTTTATTGAACGCACATCACACCAGCATCATTATTTGCTCTATATATATTTATTAAGTTTACCAATAGTCTTTTCGCTTGACACAACCAATGGAGGAACAAAAGGTAAAAATACAAACAATGAATGCCTAACCACTTACAAGTAAACATAAAAAGTTATCGAAGTTAATACTTGATTAGTTAATCCTAACAATAAAAAAAATTATATTGCAAGATGTTAACACAAAAGGTAAGAAAAACTATAACAAAATGCTATTAATGAATAGTTTAGAAGAAGAGGAAAAATAATATATTACATTAATTATGAACTAGTAGTAATTAACAAAGAGTTGGTTTATACCATAAAGACGTAATATTTAAATCTATATCTATAGATCAACATATGTTATTAAATAATTTGGTCGTTCTTGATAAGGTTGTGTTGGACTCTAAGACAAGTTTGGGAGTGTGTGTGGAAAATATCTGCCAGAATACATGACATAAAATAAAATATAAATTTAATGAGAGTCACCAGTGTGGTAACTCATAAGAACTATTGTAATTTTTATCTCAATCTGTTTAAAATTAGATATTAGATAGACATGCAAATCTACTGCTACCGATTGACTGTAACTGATATATTATAACAATAAAAGAAACCTGACTAAAATTTACATGGTATGCAAGGTATATGAAATATAAAAGATACAACCAGAATGACGTTGTAAGCACAAATTGTTTTATTCTTCAATTACCCTCACGCATCTGAATAACGATATGATAATACTAATCAGGTACATATAACAGAACAAACATGATACATTATACATGCTGTAAAGTATTGGTATAATAAGGAACTTTTATTTATAGCGATTTTGAAATAAAAGATGAACCATTTGCATGGGAAGCCCGTGAATTTTTAAGGAAGAAACTTGTTGGCAAGGAGGTTATTTTTAAAGCAGAGAAACCACCAAACTCTGCGACCAGAGAGTATGGAACAGTGTGGGCTGGTAAAGATCCCACTAAAGATGAAAACATGACTGAGGCCCTGCTTGCCGAAGGTTTTGTGAGAGTTAGAGATGGTGGTCGTAATATACCACAGCTGAAAAAACTTGTTGAAATAGAAGACATAGCTAAATCACAAGGAAAAGGTGTCTGGGGTACTGATATTCAGGTAAAGCAGCCTTCAATCCCATATAACAGCAGCACTTTATTTATAATTCTTCCATTATTACTATTATGCTCTCTACTGTTCATATGCATTACTTCAATATTCAATATCCTATATATTTTATAAAAAATATTATTATCAATGATTTTCTATTGTGTGAATATATAAATTTTCCCTGTATTATTTGCTTTTATACCGTTTCTGTTTAGCATGCTTTATTGTCTATATTTATGGCAGTCTGAATTATATAAATCCTACTGAAATTGCTATGTAAAATATTTCACCTATGAAATATTAGTGAACACAGATTCTGTTTATTAGATAATATTTTTGTTATAGAATCATGTACGAAACATAAAATGGTCTGTTGAAAATCCTAAGCAGTTTGTGAATAAATGGAATGGACAACCGGTCAAAGCAATTATAGAGTATGTAAGAGATGGATCTACAGTACGTCTTTGCTTGCTTCCCGATTTCTGCCAAGTTATATTAATGTTGTCTGGGATAAGGGTACGTAAATTTTATCAAGACTATTTTATTGTGTAGCGTCATTATGTATATAACTTGAACAGTTATTTAAAAAACGAATGATTTGTTGAAACAGTGTCCGGCTGTCAAACAAGATGGTGATTCAGAACCATATGCTGAAGAAGCTCGATTTTTCGTTGAATCAAAACTGCTTCAAAAGGAAGTAGAAGTTATTTTAGAATCAGTCAACAACAACAACTTTGTTGGCACAATCTTACACCCACAAGGAAATATAGCGGAGGCTTTACTCAAACAAGGGTTTGCAAGATGTGTCGACTGGTCCTTAGCTGTGATGAAGTCAGGTAATTGTGTATATTTAAGTATCTGCTTGATAGATAGTGAAAAGTGTGTGTATGTGAAAAGACAAGATGCTGATAGTTTATTGCTATAGGTGCAGCCCAGTTAAGAGCAGCTGAACGTATTGCCAAGGATAGTCGGCTTCGAATTTGGACTAACTACACTAGCAATGCTCCAGTTATTGCTCCTAAAGACAAGGAATTTACTGCCACTGTGATGGAAGTCGTGAATGGAGACGCATTAATGGTCAGATTGTCTAATAATGTACAGAAAAAAATATTCCTTGCTAGTGTTCGCCCACCACGTGAGAAGTAAGTTTATTCTATTCAAAATCCTTAATGTCATAACAATTATGCTTTTGTTGTTTCAATGGCTCATATTTGTTTTTTACCATGTAGGAACAATACTGATGATGAAGGCAAGCAGTCACCGAGACCTAAAGGCTTTAAACCTTTATATGGTATACCATGGATGTTTGAAGCGCGTGAGTTCTTAAGAAAAAAATTGATAGGAAAAAAAATCAATGTGACTGTGGATTACATTCAGCCTGCCAAGGATAACTTCCCAGAAAAAATTTGTTGCACTGTTGCAGCTGGGGGAACGTAAGTGTTCTTGTTTTTAAGTTTCCATTTTTTAAGTTTCTGTAATGTTACTTACTTATGTATGTTTTTTAACATTTTTAGAAATATAGCAGAAGCTTTAGTTGGCGAAGGCTACGCTACAGTCGTGAGATACAGAAATGACAATGATCAGAGGAGTTCCCATTATGATAAGCTACTTGAAGCCGAATTGAAGGCGCAAAAAGCAGGTATTGGCGTCCATGCCAAAAAAGATTTTCCAACTCATCGTATCCAGGACACCAGCGGCGATTCTGCAAAGGCTAGAAAGTTCTTCCCATTCTTAAAGAGGGCAAACAAGACAGAAGCGATAGTAGAGTTTGTTGCCAGTGGTTCACGTATGAGACTATACATTCCTAAAGAATCTGTACTTGTCACCTTCCTGTTAGCTGGAATTAACTGTCCCCGTGGGGCACGGCCGGGTATCGGCGGAGGGCCAATGCAAGAAGCTGAACCTTATGGGGAAGACGCTTTGCTATATACTAAGGAGAAGATATTACAGCGCGATGTCATCGTCTCCATCGAAGAAATGGATAAGGCCGGCAATTTTATTGGCTGGCTATGGTACGACAATGAGAACATTTCTGTTTCATTGGTTGAGCATGGACTCGCTACCATGCATCATACTGCTGAGTCAACCGATTATGCACGAATTATTAAGCAGGCTGAAGAGAATGCAAAAAGGGATCGAGTGGGCATTTGGAGAGACTTTGTCGAGGTAGAGAAAGAAGTAGAGAAAGAAAGAAAATCGACGTCTAACGATCGTGTCATTAAATATGATAAAGTGATTGTTACTGATGTAACAAACGAAGGCATCTTCTATATTCAGTACATAGATGTGGGCAGCAAACTGGAAATTTTAATGGAGAAGATACGCCACGATTTCAACATAAATCCTCCATTACCCGGATCATACGTGCCTAAAAGAGGTGGAATCTGTGCAGCTAAGTTCTCTCTGGACAATATGTGGTACAGAGCCAGGATTGAAAAGATCTTAGATGACAGAACAGTCAGTATCTTCTACATTGATTATGGAAATAGAGAGGTATTTTTGTTAAAATAGAATTATTAATTAGATTGGGTATGTTTTACTATAAAAACAAAACTACTTTTTATAATCTTTCAGAATGTCAATTACTCAAGACTGGCACTGCTTCCGCCTGGCACGGATCTTGATCCTGGATACGCTCATGAGTGTGCGCTACTGGGTGTAAAATTCCCATTGGATATTGATGACAGAATGGAAGCAGTGCGAGCCTTCTCCATGGACACACTGAACAAGAAACTCTTCCTAAATATTGAGAATCGTGGCACTCCCTATTTAGTCACTCTTGTTGACCCAGTCAACAATGCTGATATTGCAAAGGTACAATAATAAATATTTTTAGTTTTTGCTTTGAAATGTTTGTGTTTGTTATCTAGCAATTTAAGGTAATGAAGGAAAAAAAATTCTTAACCATTCTTATTTGTTGCAGAACCTGATTAAAGAGGGACTAGTGCTGGTGGAGGGCTCACGAGACCACCGACTGGCGGGCTTGGTGGCCGAGTACCGTGCGGCCCAGGAGCACGCTAAGAGCTCCCGCCTGAACCTGTGGCGGCACGGTGATATCACCGACGACGACGCAGTCGAGTTCGGTGCGCGTCGCTAGCGGGCGCTTCCCTGGTTCGATGCTACTGCACTGCCCTCTCACAGGCGCACCTGCGCTACCTGCAGCTCACCCCAACCTGAGGGAGTCGTGTACCGCGCTATATATGACTACCTGTAGGCAGCAGAGGGCAAGCATCCGTACCACGCATCTTACTGGATATGTAAGGTGATATATTGATAATCGTTTCGATTGTTAATATCATAAACATTTTTCGTAACTTGACGTTTATATTTACCTTTTCTCGATGTTTAAATAAGTAAGTGCTCCTCCAAGAAATCACTTATTCATTGTGCTATTAGTTCTACCTTTTTCAAGGCGTACATTTTGAGAACAGTTTTAATGTTGTGAATATTTCTACTATACGATGAAGGTGACAAAAAGAAGACCCGCTAACCGCGATCCTACACATGTAACGCGAGCTCGTGTAAGTATTCGCGTGTATCCCGTAGTATAAGAGATTAACGAGTAGTTGTGTCACTGAACACAGTAGTGTTTCATTATAATTCACAAAATATTGTATATCAGGTTTAACTCTATTGACCTGTTTTTTATATCTCCTCTTATTTGCCTACAAGTTATATCGGTAGTGAACTGTATTACTTAAACAAGACTTACTTTTCTTGAGGTTTATTAGATTTTTGTGAAATGTAAACAATTTCATTATTAGATTTGTTTTTTTGCTACAGTTTTTATTCTATAGCTTCATCATATAATTTATCTATATATATATATATATATATATATATATATATATATGTATGTATATTTTGTTTTTGAACTCTTTTGACCTTAATGTTACTGTTAGACTAAGTGTGGATTTTCATTAAATTATAGTATGAGGAGTCTGAATGTATTAAAAAGGTCTTATTTTATATGTGTAGCTATATGCTTATAAAATTATATTGTATACTTAGTAATTCCTCTGTACTTATAAAACATATGAAATATTTTGATGTCTACCTCTCCTCAAAATTTTATGTCATAAGTGTATCATGGAATGATATTGAAAATGGCTACAAATATACTTTGATTGATCATAGCGTCTTTCCTTTTTTGTTTGACAGTAAAGTTTTTTCTCCAATATTGTTCTAAGGAAAAGAAACAAAATTTTAAATTAATAATTTATGCAAAATATTTTAAGTCCCATTTTCAATAACATTATCTAAAAGTCAGTAAACACTAGAAAAAAAAATGAATTTTGTTTATACATCTTGAGTACCTACACTTACCACATGGTGTGTGGATTGTTTATTTACCTTGTATTGAAATAAATATTTTAGGAACCAATATGTAACTTATTACAACATCCTGTTACCTTACATCCCTTGCACTATACTGTATCATTATCATTTTTGAAAATGATTGTTGAATATGCGAAATTTAACAAATGCCAAGGTTAGCATCACGTCCAAATTTTAATTAAGATTTAAAAGGTCCTTATAATTTTCGGTATGCTATGATATAACAGTTGTTACCACTGTTTTACATTCAACAGTATTAACGTATAGTAAGCTTACGTAATGATAATACTGAATACCTAGTTTACGTGTCCAACTTGTATGTAATATACTGGTAAATTTGTCTTAAAATAGATTAAACAACAGCGTTATCACAATAAAATTGAATTAAACCCCTACACCCCAATAACACATTAGATTTGAAAAAACGGAATAGAAAGATTTTAAATTTAGCAGTCGACTAAATGATGTTAATAATACCATTTTACACAATGGAATATTTTTAAAATCCTCATGTTGTGGACGAGGAGCAGAGTTCACACATAATCATTATGATGCAATTTGATATACTTACTATGTAAATTTAACTACTCATTACACTTTAAATGCATACAAATATGTTCATATGCAAAAGGTATTCATCTTTAACTATAATCTGAAGGTTATCTTGTAAAGGTTATCCTTACTTACCTATACTTATAACAAAAGTTAAAGAAAACATAATTTATTATGAACGATATGTTAAATATCACTGGAATCATGTTAAGGAACTGTATTAGGTATAGGTATTCTAAAATATAATTATTACGTCAAATTGCTATATTATTATTACATATCTACAGATAAATTAATAATGACTAATAGGTTAACCTTAAGCCGTAGGTAGGTCTAATGAAGCAAAATAATTAGGAGATGCTATTTATGCTTTTGGTAGGTACTGATTTATATCTGGGTAATTAAATAGATTCGTTGTATGAATAGATAGATACCTGTGATAATTAACGTCGTATTATGATTATTATAGCAGCGCTGTACTTTATGTGAAATTTATTTTATATCTACTAACCACGTAAATATTAGGACGCACTTTAAATAACATTTATGCAAACTTGTAGTTTACCATTATTAATTATATAAATGAACATCGATTATATAAATATTACATGACAAAAGTTGCATAAGTGATAGGTATACAGCACACTATGCAATAGTATCTATTTGACAGAACCATAGTGTACTGTATAAACTTTGTGACGATGTTTATGCAGCTGCACCATCGATATATTTAATACGTTGGATCTAATGCTAGACTGCACTTGTGCCTACATGGCTAGGTGATTAGGTTGGTATTTAAAAGGATCCTGTAACTCTCCTTTATCTTCACAAGTAGACTGTGTAAGCTTATTATTTACCCACCTAATCAATTAGATACGTCGAGTTTATGTTGTAGTAAGATGTAATTATGTTATATAACACACCAAATTGTATTAAACTTGCTGGTCTTACAGACAGATGCACTTATTACACACAATAATAAGAACGCCATAGCTCAATTCCCATATATTCATCAGAAGAGCTAAACCTGTCTCAATGGACAGGACAGAAGACTGCAACATTGCAACGGCTATCCGCAGCAGACTCTGCAACCCTGTAAAAACTAAGGGAAATAATGATACTTATAACGATGATGAGTTGAAAATAGGGAAAATAAATATTTATACTTAACTACAAATTACCAAATAAATACTTAAAATAAAAAAGGCACGGACGGCAAGTCTCTGGGGCTTAAATATAAATACTGACTTACTAATAAAAATATTTGGTTGCAAATAAATAAAATTGTCTGCAAAGATGGTACCTAATACAGCTGCTGTAAAATTGATTTTAGAAAAGAAGTACCTAAATACCTTTTTGGTCCTATTTGTCAAATCTTATGAAAAGAAATAAAACGGAATCGCTTTTATTTTAGGAATTGAACAATTGTAGGCTTACAAATAGGTTATGTTGTAGGTATATCGTTAAAATGTTAAGTATCTAAGTAATTACTTAAGTACTAAAATTTACCGCGTGAAGTAAGTAACAGCTTCCAAAGAATATGGAAATTCTTATGGAAAAGTAGGTAAATTATGTTTAATTACTGAACTGAGGATATTTGCGCGTCTACATATCAGTGGAAAATACCGGTGTCGTTTAAAATATTAAGGAAAACAATATCATTAGGTACGTTGCTATTGCTATCACTTACTCTTAATACTACTACCCATATTTAAGCAGGTACACAATTCGGGACTCATGTATGAAAATAAAACAAATATAATAAAAAAAATAGTATCTTTTTTCATAAAAATTACAGCCAATGTTTACATTGAAGTATAAATAAATGCATTCAGGTAGCCAGCGTCACAGCGAAAAGTTTAATTGTTACTCCCAATAATACAATGTCTTACTTATTATTTATGTATCGGAACTTTACCATTCATCAACAATTATTGAGCATTTACCCAAAATTGGCAAAGCTAAACTGTACCACGAGATGACGTTAATTTCTTCTCTCTCGGCATGCCTTTCATAATCGATTATCTTTGCTTTTCGCAACTCACAAATCCACGTATATCGTAAACAATATTTGGCACCGATTATAATAATCAACAGCAAATGTTAAGTAAGCCTCAAAATGACATTGACCAAAGTCTTGCAAAAGAAGAACGAGGCCCTTATCTAAATAACTTGTTTTTATTTCTGATATGTAACATCTATGTTACTATATTACTAACACATATAATTAATAACAATAAAATTACCTAATTTAAATACTTTTATATCGTTCATTTAAGATTAAGTCAAGGGTAGCTGAATTATTTTAGTTTATCAAACTTTAAAAGGTTCGATAAATTGCAAAGATATAATTTATCTACACAACAGACATTAATAATTCATCTATCTTCTCAGCAACCTTAAAATTACAGATTTCCTGTGTTCATATAAATAAAAAATACTTAACTTAATAAAGTGTGTATTGTTATACATCATTCAATTTATAGATATTCTCAAGTATAATCGAAGTTAAAAGCTCACAATTGTTGCCAAGTTGTATTGTCCTATAATGTAACATTAAACACCAGACCTATGATTAAGTATACAAATTTCGATATCAACATGTATAATAAAATTGACAAATAATGTGCAACTAGGTTTGATTAATTACTTAAGTTCTGAGTATTAATATACAAACAACAATTCTATTGTCTTTTCTTTCATAAATGGGATTGCATTTTAAAACTATATTCACATTCAAAAATATTTATCCTTACACTGATTATTTATAATTCCATGTGTTTAAGCAATATGAAAGGAGTGTATATTCTTTTAATATAATTTATTCACTAATGTAAAATTTAGAGACACTATCAAAATGATTTATTTAAAGGCAAGTCTAACATCCACAAATATATATTAGAGGTATAAAATATAAATCTGACATACTTCTATGAATTGACCTACCTATAGGCAATGATTATAACTGTAAAGCATTAGTTTTTAATCAATACACAACAAATCTGATTCCTAAATCAGTCAAATATAAAGATGCAACAATAAGCAAATATTTATTTAGTTATTTGTAAGATACCGTATGAAGTTCATCAGTAACACTACCTAGTATTAAGACTCATAAACATCTATAATTACAATAATTACTAAATTATTTGTACTAAAGTTTGTAAGTAATCAAATCGAACTTCTTGATTTTAAAAGCAATAATTATATAAAAGTTATGTTTGATTAGTAAGAATTTTTGTTTGTAATTTAGACAACATGGACAACGGAGTTCCTTTTGGAGGGATCCTTGATCACTTCATCGAAGAATGGGCCAATATTATCTGGCAAGGGCGGAACATTGCTAAGGAATTGTTGCATGGACAAATAGTAGTCTCTGCATGTCCAGGTATCATCGTGGCCACCTCCTGGCATCACTGCGATCTTTTTGAAGCTAGCGTCACACTTCTTGTAAAGTTCTTCGGCCATCTCCGGAGGGACCAACAAATCATTCGATCCACAAATGACTAATGTAGGCGATGAAACCTTCGCCATTTTATTGAGGGACATGTACTGAAATAAATAAAGGAGTATATAACAGTTTCAGTAGGTTTTATAAGAACATATCGCTCATTTCAACTTTGAACTGGAATCTGTGATCATTTTTACATATTCATCAAATTTTATATTACAATCTACAGTTGGAAACGTAAGTTATTATTATTGTTTACCTTATTTTTGTGACAGAACATTGGAAGCCATTTCAAACATCTCCATCTCAGAATAATCTTGGCCATATCCGGAATACTAGTGAAGGTGTTCTCCACAATAACAGCCCAAATTTTGTTTCTATTCTTCAATCTTGAAGCTAAGTCTATGGCAATGGCACCACCTAAGTTCAAAAGTACCTTTAGTGAGTGAATAATATTGTAGGTGGTGCACTATGCACTTCGAGTGAAAAAGTGTTTTCGCTTAATAATGGTAAGCTTTTTTAATACTTAGTATGTGGTATCACAATAGGAGCGACTATGACCTTTTGAATTATTAAATATCTATAATAACCAACAGTTCAACCACGTTTTATAAATATAATAATTAAGCTTTTTAAATAATTTTGCAATAATTGCAATTTATTATAAAATGCAACTTTACTCACCCAAAGATCGGCCAAAAAGTATAATTTTGCTGTGATCTATGTCATTTCTTTGCATAACAAAATCAAATGCAGTTTGTGCATCAGTATATAGACCAGACTCAGAAGGAGAGCCCTCTGAAAGTCCATAGCCTCTATATTCCACCATAAGAATATTAATATGTAGCCTATGGTAGAATCCAGAAACATTTGTTAATCTGAAAAATTCAATTTTTCTAGTAAGTACATGATATTTAACATCATTAGGTTACATATGACATTCTATATTATAATGATTAATTCTATTTATTGCAAGAATCTTTTAGCCAATTAAGTAAAAACAGTGACAATTTAATTGTACTTTAGCCAGTCTTGGTAGGTGAGACACATTTGTAATAATAACTTGAGACACCCTCACACACAGCCCTCTAATCCCAAACTAGGCACAGTCTGTGTTATTGTGACTAGACATTTGATAAACTACATATATAAACATTTTTGTAGACAACAAACAAATGCGCTCATCACCCAAATGTTTTTCCTGGATGGAAATGAAACCCCACATACATATATTTCATAAGTAATTATTACCTTTGACCCATGTTTCCTGCATTGCCATGAAAGAATATCATCGTTGGCCTATTCTTGCTGTTTGTTGCTTGCTTTACAAGAAAAATGTGTATTTTGACACCATCTTGCCCTTTAATCTTATAACTTTCATAGGGCAATTTAAAGTTGCTTGGTTGCACTACAAACACCCTAGAGTCGGGTGGGTCATTGGGATAGTACAGCAACAGGTCCTGGGCATTGTAAAGTATCCCTGATAACAGCAAAACAATTATGCAATGTAATATACTATATTTTTTTTTATTTTAATGATAGATATAAATAAGTCAAATTGGCCAATGGGTTTAATTCACATCATTATGACAAGTGTTTTGATTATTGAGAAGTCAGAAAATGAGAGATAAAAGATGACAGCTTGAAGTTCAAATTTGAAACATTTATAAAACACAATGAAAAGAAAATTAACAAAACAAATTTAAAACAATTTATATTGTATTGTTGAAATTTGACCAGCAAGTAAACTTTAGTCATAACAATTGCCAATTCATTCAATCACACCTCTTAACAAAAATAACCTATTTCAACAAATGATAAATAAATCTTTATATTAAAAACTATTTCAGATTTGGTTTCATAGTTTCAGGGAATTCCTAAACAGTATATGATATTAGTATAGATCATCATAGAAGGGTGCGGAACAAAAAGACTGGATTGTATTCTAGGGCCTTAACAAACAAATTGGTATATTAGATAACTACTAGTGTCATTATTGGGTCCTGTGGAAAGTACAACTTCCACTGTAGTTATATAATTGCATCACTTCTACAAGACACTTGGTAATACTAAGGATGGACATATATATAGTTTACGACTTGTAAAGATCAAAGATTTTAGTGATATATCTTAATATTGTGATTGCTGACCACAGCACGATTTTTTTTTATTGGTTTGACATGAGCTGTGTCTAAATAGAATATATTGTACTAGAAGGACAGTATTCAATTTTACTTTATGGAATATTCCTGTTAAAGAACTACAATACAATATTTCTAATTGCTGTGGTAGTTTACTGCTTAATAAAATATGCTAACATTAAGCTGCTTAGCAATAAATGCTTATCCAACTAGTCCTTGATTGGGCGTAATATGGAAAATTATTCTGCTATATAGTACTGTAGTTAAGTTGTGTGGAACACATTAAATAAAACTTTTATTTGCACCAACTTTGCTTAACATTATTTACTGATATGCAAATCATTTAATGTTTGTGTGTTCAAATTTAACTATGCTAACTTTTGCAGAAAATTGTATATCCTATGAATTTACGAACAGATGACGATATAATGATAATGATAATGATCATTATAGTACAGACGAATGTTCTTTTTATTATTTATGCCATATGAAATTACCTGCGAATCCTAGAGCAAATGCGGCTAAAGACTGCAACATTCCAAATAGGCAGAACACGGCTATACTGAGGGATATAGTTATCAAAGACACAACCCACAATCTGTACAATATCAATCGTAATATGTGATACATTCCTCTAACAAAGTGGTCGTTTATTTATAATTATAATAAACTATGCGTGATCGTTCCCCATTGGAACTCTAACAGATCATTTACTTCAGACGACTGATGAAAGATTGAAATACTGTTTACAATAAACAGTCATGGCTAACATTTCTTTGACATAAAAGAAATTAACCGACTAAATTTAGTGCCGATAATTGCAATTACGTTTTTCAATTGAAATTTCTTCTAACATTACCGACGTTACATTCTAAATCAAACCTTTAATCAAAATCACAAGACATGCTTGGATGTAGTTCAAACAAAAAAATATCAACTAAATGTACTGTACTGTTATATTGAATAAATCTGAAATAAATGACATTAACTTGCCATATTACTACTTTAAAAACTTTTTAGAATTGGCTCCCAAGAATTCAGCCAAATAGAATTTACTCAAAGATCTGAATAAATTTAAAAATGTTTTTTTTACCTAAAGGGAGACCGTAGTAATGCATTTCATAATTATCGTCACTTAGATCACGTTTGTGTCGTCATTTAGTTTTTAACTAGCTGGGCCCTGCGGTGTAACCCGCGTAAATTTCGCACCCGTTGGAATATTGGGATGAAAAATATCCTATATTCATAGCCAAGCTTCAAACTATCGCCATACCAAATTTCATTACAATCGGTCAAGCGGTTCAGCTTTAAAAGCGTAACAGACGGACGGACAAAGTTACTTTGCATGTATTATTACATTAGGTACATATAAACCTTCCTCTTGTATCACTTTATCTATTGATGAAAACCGCATTAAAATTCGTTGCGTAGTTTGAAAGATCTAAGCGTACAGACGGCGGGAAGCAACTTCGTTTTATACTAGTAGAGATTAAACTAAACTAATATTTAGATTAACTGAAATCTAAAAAATCTAAAGTAGAGATTATTTTATTTGAAGTTCTCATTAGAACAATAGAAATTCATTTTGAAGATTTTAATAAAATCGACTAAAATGGATAAATATCGCTTAATAGTGTAACCACCAAAAATATATGGGATAAAACTAATGTTATGAAAACATGGAAAAAATTACTCCGTGCTGAGACTTGGTATTCATACCTTATATTTGTTTATGTCTGATAACAAAATTGTATATTTGCGTGCGTGCACGCAAAGTAGAACTAAGGAAGTAAGGAGATAAAAAAGGGGTAGAAAGTTTGTATTATTTTATCTTAGTTTTAAGATAAGATAAACGTAGTTTTATTCGTTTATTTAGATTAACACTCGTAGTTGATAAACTAATGCATTTATTGGTTTTTGGAAATTCAAATTCTGCGCATTACTGTATTTTCAAACTTCATTTATGCTATAAAAAAGTCAGCAAGTAACTGTGCAGGTAAATCTATATATTAATACGTGAAGCGAAAACTTAGGATCCCTTTTTACGAAAATCGCGCGGACGGAGGAGTATGAAATTTGGCACA
>DWEM01001469.1:0-14168 GCA_018245935.1 Agara belti belti | reverse complement strand
CAATAAATTTTGAAACAGTTAAAATCGAATTATGCGTGGAAGTTCCAAGTTTGCGCGCCAATTGCGACGCCATATTTGATAGAATCAGCTCCATCTGTCGGCGGGTAATCAAATGATATCGCATCGCGCGCTAATTAGTTTAAGCGACTCGAGACGCGATTTATTCCCATTGATAGCGAACGTCTGATATGAATTGGATTTAAATCATGTTATATGCTTGAATTGGATTTAAAGTTTAAGCTGGATACGGTTTGTTTTGTTTTATTACATGGTTTTCTAATATTTCAAAATGTAAGTACGGGCATAAAGGTAATTTTCAAAACTATCCAGAATCTTCAGTCCGTAAATAATTCAGTCGAGATATTACTTAGTTTTCATTTTTATCAAAACAAAAAATTTTAGTAGATACTTATCTTTAATGCTATTCAGTGAAATAATGTAGATATGTATGTGGTAATAAGTGATTTCATACGTGTGATTGCGTCTGATACTGTCATGTCTCGGAAAATGATTTACGCATTTTCGATAAGAGTCATTTACGCCACGCGCTCAGGAGACTGTCTTGATATGGTACGAAATGTACATTAATAAGTCATTTTACGTTTTCTTTTGTATTAATCGAAGTTCCTCAATTGTGTGTTAATGATGATAGGTAATGTAACTTATAATATTATAAGTACATAAATATACTGGTTATTGTGATAAGTGAAAAAAGAAAATATTAAAATAAAAATAACATACAATCTTAATCAAATCAAGTTTCTAACTGTACTAATGTGGTTTAAAATTAATAAACTTTTATTGAAAAACCCAAGACAGAATGTCGGTCGTACTGGCTTACAACAATTAATAAGGCATTCTTCAAAAACCTGTTCCCAAAAGTTCGCTAGTTTTCTGCATTTATAAGAGCGGACGAAGTTTGGCGAGGGATAACATCTGATTAGTCAAATTACCGCGAAGGAGAGAGCATCCATAGACAAAGCCAATAGATCACGAACGGAAAAAGTATATAAAGAGTATTATATTATTCCTAAAACACAACAAGGTGGAGGTAAAACGACAAGTCTGGTTGCTAACAAGGAATATTCACATGTCAGTATTGTTTGAGACATTCTGAGACTTGGACATTATACATTACTGGGCAAGCTAGCACTCAAAGAAATGTTTGTATGCCTGAAAAAGTTTGATCAAACTGCAATTTACTTTACATATAACTACGTTTAACCTTACACTCGTGCCCTGCCGGCAATAAAGCTGTGTTCAAATATTTGTCGAACAGATCGCGGGACTTACGAGTTCTTTGCGCTCCATAGGGACTAATCGAACGTGTCTTTAGACCAGGACATGAACATTTTAAAATGTCTAATGATAATTTATAATCGTTTATTGCAAATGCTACAGACAATAAAATAAACAAGGGTATTTAAGATTTAAAATTTATGACATTCTTAAAAAGTTAATTGTCTATGTCAATAAATAATAGTCTCTTGTTTCAATCAGACAGTATTATTTAGGAAATAGTCTATTGAGGAATATTTTTTTCCCTATAACAAAAAAATTACCTTTTTTTTCTAAGATAACGCTTCATAATGTAATTTACGAATACAACAAGTTAACTGCAAGAAATATAAGGATAATCTTACTCATATAAAATGAACTGATATGAAAGTAATTCAGAGTTGTACAGCATAGCTCAAAAGTTATGTTCACTCCATCCAATAAAACTGAAGTTAGCAGACCACATGCGGCTAATGTTAAACCATCCTCTAGCGTGAGCCAATCGCAGTCCGTTTCATACATTTTAATCCATTGAGCCGCGGTCCATTTGTCTAACGCTAAAAGCATTGCCTCTTGTATATTTATAAAGGTCAACGACATATATTAAACTAGTGCGTCCAACCCCACTTTGTCTTGAGCACTCTTGGATGTGTGAAAAGTGGACAAAGCCTCCAAATGGATGCGAAGGAGAAGCGGCCGCTTGCAATTCCGTTTGATTTTATTCGTTAAAATTGTGGAGTGTGTCAGAAAGAGACACAAGGTTGGTAAATACAGTTTCCACAATTTGTTGTTTTACTTTTTTCCTGTAGCATAAGAAGTAAGAAAATCGAAATTTTATAATAGTCTTTATTAAATTAAAATTCCATTGTATTTTGGTAACGTCCCCTGGTATTGGCTTCATCCACAAAACGCTTCTTATATCTTCAAGTTTATATACTTATTATCGTAAGAACTAACAATGGTAGAGTCGTTGCATTGATTAGCAAATTTTCCGAGTCGGTCCCCTGTGGAACGCGGTACGGAAATACGGCTCTCGCGGGAGCGAGGGCTGCCTAAGCGTTTAAGTAATTAGAACGACTGTTGCATTGTCGCCTTTAATGGACTACAGTCTTCAATACCTTCGTCAGATAATAATATATTTCGATATTTTTTATATATTAAAATACTCTAGGATAATACTGCTTACGCAACAATCGGTGTATATTATGTCAAAGCCGATTTAAACTCCGTGTGTTCGAAATAAAAATGTTAGTTTCTTCAATGTGCAATATCTACAGATTTTATTTTTTATCTTTTAATGAGTAATCAATTTAAATTTATATAATTACAGTGAATTGTTTATTGGTAAAATATAGGTTCACCTAAGCAATTCTGTACAATTTTTATACATACATACATACCCATATTTATAAAAAAAAGGTTTCGTCTTAATCTTTGTCCTGATCATTGCCATTGTCAGTAATAATGTCATTAATGTCTAGGAACAACTCACAAACTACCATCTGATTCCAAATTAGACAGAACGTGTAATCTGGTAATCAAAAAGTATCTGATAAGTCAAGTACATATTCCTACACGTAACATTATTCATTACACAGATGTTTGTTCTGGGCTCAGCAGGAGTTTCTAAGCACTGAATCAATTGGCCACTTCAATGGTTAGTAGTTGTAAGCTCTTTATTAAATACTTGCAACAGTTTTTACGTAGATTGCGCCTACGACAAATCTCTACATGTTCCGAAACATATACGAGTTAATACGTTAAGTCTTAGCGTGTTTATTCAAATTGAATGGTCTCCACGCGTGCTCTGGGCGGGTAATGTGTCTGATAAATTCTTGTGTTACTGACATTCTTAATGTTATTCTAAGTAAGGCAATAACTTTTAAATTATTCACCATTTATGCAATAGAAGCAGCAAATGAGAAAAAAGGAGCAGTTATTAAGATCATTACTGACCATCTATGTATGTGTTTCTGAGAGCTTACAAATAGTTCTGCTGTTGTGAGTATAATGAAGCATATACCTTTAAGAGCAGGGCAGATCCGTTTCCAGAGGGTGAGGCAACCGCAACGGTGGTACTGACCCAAAGCGAGCTCCATGAAGAAGAGCGGCAGCCCGCCGAAGAGAAGCATCACGCAGTACGGAATCAGGAAGGCACCTGATGGATGAAGAAATTCAAACTCATGATCTATTCCTAATCAATTTAGGTAAACCTCAAAGCTGTATAACTGGACCTATCTGAGACATACAGCTAATACAGACGAAGCGAAAGACCAGGAAAAATTGACAGTTACTTATAGTAAAAATGGTGGAAGGATAAATCAAGATTTTGCTAGTATGTGTATTATTTTCATGAAGTTTTAAAAGTTATGTTCAGATAACTTGCATTTCTTAAAAGTATTATTGCTCACTATATTGGTGATATTCGAAACGATTAAAAGTGGTTCTTCTTTACTATGTATTTCCTTCACCCAAGCTGGATTCTAGTGGAATTGGTAAATACAGCCAAGTTCTTCAATCTTGTCATGCATTTAACCTGCTCAGTTCTGATAGATCACCAATTTACAGTTCGTAATAAAAGTGTTTGCTATTTTGCAGCGTTGCATTCAAAATTACAAATAATAAAGCAAGAAAAACGAGCTTGCCATAAATATATGTATTAGCAACTATATCTAAGTACTGGTATGTTCTACTTCAGATCAAAATATGTCTAGCATTTTCAACTCACCGCCGCCGTTCTGATAGCAGATGTAAGGGAAGCGCCAGACGTTGCCCAGGTCCACAGCAAAGCCTACTACCGCCAAGAGGAACTCCGCCTTTTTCGCCCAGGTCTCCCTCTCGCGAGGAGGTGTCAACGATACCACAATCGATCTTGTTTTTTGGACCTGCTGTCGTTTGAATACAGATCAAATGTCAGAAGTGGCTAACGAGTTACTCCATAATCTTTAATGTATACTTTAAAATAGTACCGGGAGCTTTTCCCTATATCCACATACCACAATCTGAAGGGCGCAAAAAGCTGATGTATAATAACTATTAAAATAAAAGAGTTTGAATGCTTGAATTTGACTTACGTTGTTGGTTGGCGGGGCCGGCGCGGGCGCGGTGGGCGCCGGCGGCGCGTCCGGTGAGGGCATGCCTGACTCTGCCGTCTCACACTCGCCGTTCCGCCGCTCGGGCCCCGGGCTTTCGCCCTGTAGTTTTTGTTATTATGATACCATTATGATAGGTCCCTACTGTGATAATCAGAAAGCACCGATGCCAAATATCTACATATATCCACTTTGTCATACACGAAAGTTTCATGATGCAATACACGCATATAGCAGCCCCTCAAGGGAGTCTTAAAAAGAGCTCTTCTTCAAAACTTACAGCACATTCGCAACACATGTGGCGTTGCATATTTCCAAAGACGACTGTGACAACATACCATCGAGCGGCCTGTCTGCTGCGTTAAAGTTATAAAAAACTTTGCTCAAACTTTCCAAAATGTCAAAATTTATCGTATCTCTTCCCTAGCAGGTTAACAAAACAGAAGACTGTTCGAATTTCAACTAACGGCCCAAATGATGACCACATTTTATTATTGCAAAAAGCCTGCGTGTTAACCTTTGACCCTCAGTAATGTTACGGAGAAACCGTAATTAAATCTTTAATAATGTATCATGATGCAGCGTTTATTCGCGTCCCAGTATAGAAATAGTAATATTCTTGCGTTATATCTTGTAGACGTATTGATACATTTTTGAATATACAGCAGATACTAAAGATACTTCATATTAAATATTATTCTGTATTAAATTAATGTAATTTATTTTTGTTTATGTGAAACATTTTAAATAAATCGCAAAAGGCAAATACAAAAAATTCTTTACATTGCGAAAGATACCACGAAACTTGTGTCCTTCTGTTTGATAGATGAAAACCATTTTATTTCAGTTTTCAGTTTTGCTCATTACACGCTGGGATCATTACTTAGCAAATTACTAACCTTCAATACCGAACATCCGTTTAAAAGGGTCACCGTAACAAAGAACTACGCTGTAGAAAAACCACAAATCTATGTATTCGCTAACATTTATTCCAAGTAGAGGATTTTTTAGTCATTTATATTTTGTCAATCTTTGCGTTCCTAAGTTCAATAGATTGAGTCCGTTGCTATCGTATTTTGAATGACTTAAATGAGTTTCAAATACTGCTGAATAATAATGCATATGTAAAATTCTGAACAAGAAGTTTATGTTTTAAATATTGAATATCAGTCGCCATAACGTTGAAGGAAACCACGGTGAAGAAACACATACGTACACCTGGAGTTTTATGAAACATTACTCAGGCGGGCTGTGTGGTGACGATATAATAGTGGTAACGCTTGTCTAGAGCTTTTGAGCTTTTGAGCTAAGCTAATAAGACACCTCAGTCTTGACAGTGCAAAGGAAATTTGTTTAAAGATGACGATGATAATGAATTATTATTAATCTTATTATCGGTGAAGTTGATTGTTCGTTTGCAAACAAGTTATTTATTCTGTATAACCGTGAACACAAATGTGTTTACTTAATTTTTCTACTTTCACCTGTCAAGCGAGCGGATGGATTCGAGGCAGCTTTCTCGAAATTTTATCTCGGAATTGTAGCTTTTTATTGCAAAGAGATTTTCAGTTGCGTATATTGGTTCTGCGCGTATAAGCTCCGTAATAATTAACTGCAAACAGGTTGTCGAGTCGTCTTTGGAGGGGACCGATTGCTTCGCAAACACAAATAATGACCGCGGCCCTTCGCGCTGACTTGTGAAGATCGGGAGTACTCGTAGTGCTCGGGAATACGTCGTGAGAGCGTCTTAGATTAATAGCATTTAGACTCTCCTTAACAAAACACAATCGTGAAACTCCACCAGCTTATTAGCTTTAACTGTTAGATCAACTATATAAACCCGCGGAGTCGTAAATAACAGTTTTGTTATACATAAATGTGTAATAATTAACTAAAATTGAATTTTAAAAAAACGCCATCGAATTGTCGTTATTTTAATGCTACAATTGTGCACGGTTTACTGTCATTGCACAATAGATTTTTGTTCATTAACAAATACTTATATTATTCAGAACCTAAAAGTTTATTATTCAATGTATGTCAATGCTATTCAATAAATGAAGGTGTACATATTATTTTCAATTAAACAGTTTGCAACCAACCGTCGTGGTATTGGGTTTGTTAACGTAGATCGCACATGGCCTATGCAGTTGACGAGATCATAACAGTAATACAACATCAACAACAACAACTAAACATATATTATTGTATTCTATTAACCTTAACGGTTTCACATTTGAACTAACATTACATTAAAGTACGTGGATTAATTTTCTTTTAAACTACAAATGGAATCGATTGTTGTCTTTCGTTTTACTTCATATATAATTGGTCGTGTGGTTACTGGAGTCGTTCGCTACTAAAACCTTTAATTAACCGCGGAAGTTGAATTAAATCCTCATCCGGTTCGCGAGTGACAAGTAGGTATTCCTACAAGTTATTTACTCGCTTTTGAAATGTTTAATGAACGTTAATTAGATACTATTTTATTTTAATACTCTATTGGTATAATTTATATGCAGCTTTAAATAAATTAAACTGAATGATAATTAGATATATGAATGCAAGCTTTTATTAGCTTTGCTAACGGTAAACAAGTAGGTACCATTGCAGGAGACGGTGAGAATGAACTATAAGCAGACTTCGTAGCTCAGTAGGCCTTATTCCCAATTGTGTACGATACATTCATTTAATCGTTTAGCAGTATGGGTTGGGCTGTATCGAGATAATGCGATATGTGCGAGCCAATAATGAAGATATACATCGGGTTTATCGTTCTAGAGTTAATTAGACAGATACACGGCGGTCGTTAAGTGGATGTCCATTCGTTTTAACGCGTCGAATTAAGAAATGTCGGTAATAATTGAGTGGAAAGCATAGGAAAATATATTGATAGTCTAACTGGTGCAGTAAGATTTTATTCAATCGCTTTTTTTTATGTCTTACATTTTAATTAGGATACTTATGTGCAAGAGAGTTTATTTGTGTTATTGTGGTATATTTAGAAATGTGTATAAAAAGATAGATGTATGTAAAGTGTAAAAGATTTTTTTAGTATGTCTGTGCTTTGAAAGCCACGTTAAGCAGTTGGTGCTTAAACTTTGATATGCATCGTTAAACCTTGTCGAAAGTATTGTCAGAAGTTGAAAACCTAGCGGTATACCTAACTCAACGAATGAATAAGGGTTCAGTGAAACATACATAGTTTTTATTCACGTTTCATCTTAACAGCCTATTCATTATGTGTTCTTCTATATATGTATATTTACTACAAATTCGTTATTGTCACACGGCTTAATAAATTAGTTGTCGATAGGTCCCGAAAGTTCCGCGACCACATTAGTTTTAAGGACAACTCGCGGTTCCATCGTGACGCGAGAAATTAACATTGTTCCTGTCCTATTCAAATATTAGAACAGAAAAATGTATGACAGTATCTAATTATGTCTAAAGTTTGAATTTTAACGATAAGTCTTAGCATCTAATTGTAGTCTTCAAATTAATCTAGAGAATATCTGTTATAGCATCACGACAGGTACTTAACGGGGTAGGCATAAAGCGCCAAGTGTTAGGTTTCTATTTTTACAGACCTGACGTGTTTCTTCTACATTATACACATTCATTTTAGGTAGGATGCATCCATCAACACTCGCATTGCATATCCTCTCAACATCCATTCTTTCCACACACGTATATCTCAAAAATAATCGTATTATAAATAGTTATATTGAGTGGAAAGATAATTAAGTTGCAGCTATGCAATGTTAACTACTTGAAACCATCTAACGTCACTACAGTATAGCTGTCACCTACGCACTGCCGGATGCAGCTCGCTGTACCGTAACGCAGAGAAAAAGGTTTTCGTCTGCAGTTTTTTTTAATATTAAAACTATATTACATTCTTAAGAAAACATTTCATTGCCAATGTAAGATACACAAGGGGATTAAATGCAAAACATCCACGCAAGGGGCTTACATTGTGCGCTTTACGGCCGACTCGAAACGTTATTGTCAATAAAACGAGTCACCATCATTCATGGCCGGCTTAAACTTAAATGGGATCGCTTACATCAGCTCTTTCGAAAGCTAACTGCTGAGATAAGTAATAGGTCTGATCGAGCGGGTTTTGTTAATGGAAGATTGTCTTTGTACGGGCGATTGATTTTAATCTATTAAATTTTTATAACACGTTCGGAAATCGGCTGAAACTAATGGGATTGTGAATTTCCTAAATGTCAGTAATATAACTCTAGTATGCAATGGTGACCGATTTGATTTTGATACCAATTGAAATTATAAAATGGTTTTTTAATGTTCATATCTGATATAAAAACTGCTTGCTGCATTATTATTAAAAGAAGAATTGCTTTTATGTTCTAGAACATTTGCACTGTGTTCATATATTTATTTCATTTCATCATCAACTTTTTAAAAATCCGATCAGAGTAACAAACAAGCAAGTAGTAGCAAGTGGTCGCTGCCGCTTAGGGACATCTGTAACCGACATCTTAACGGCTGTAGAAATGGAAACATTTATGAATTCAGATGGAAACAGATGTTATAAGAATTAGTTGATCAGTATTGATATTAATGAATTCTTATCATTTATTAAACAGGAAACCTGTTATGTATTAACTAGGACCATAATGATAATTAAAATTGAAACGTTGAAATTATATTAAATTTAAATTTAAAATCATGTGTTACCTATAGGTATAGAACAGAAATCCTAAATTACATTGCGGTAACTTGATTGAATTTAATTGAAATAAAAACTAAAATTGTAGTTAAAAATTTAGTATTCGAAGAATTCAATTACATTTTTTTAAATAAAACATTTTAAATTTACGGTACAATTATTTGAACTTGAAATTGTTGTTTTAAATTAGTCTAAAGCGCATCGAAGAAGAAACCTATTTAATAAGGGAGTACAGGACTTTAAAAGGATTGAATGAATAATTTATTTAATTCTCCGAAAATTCTAACTGTAACCCTTACGTTGCTCAATCCCCGTACTTCTTATTTAACTTTGAAATTGTAGATTGTACATTAGAATTTTTTTGTAGAAATTTCATAAAGATGAAATAATTAATATGCGGAAAAGACAGTTGACCGGTCTGTGGGAAAAGTGGTTAAGGACTTTGACTGTTCCGTTATGGGTTCGATTTACACCGTGGACAAATATTTATATAATGATCAAGTGTTTTGTCTTGTGTGCGCAATGACGGTTTGACGTGTGACTAAACCAGACCATTTCGATCACGCGGGCGAAGCCGGGGATAACAGCTAGTTATACATATATGTATAAAGCTTTCAAAACGCTTCTGACTTGCACCATGTGATGCTACCCTACAATTCCAGGCATAGTGGGCTGTACAAGGTCACCCGTGGTATGCTCGGGAATTCCGTGTCAGTAGCATAGCTTTGCTAAACTTGCGATGTCCGCTAAGGCAAACACGACTGAGATGTGAAAATATTTCAGCACATATCCCTAATAGTTATGAGGAATACGACATTCAATTAAATACTTCGTCTACAATGCAAGCCCCGGAGGTGGTAAATAAAAAAAATTACCTGCATAAACATGCAATATATCTTGCTTAATATTTTCTAAAAAGCTCCGTAAAATCCATAATAAATATATGCCCATATTTTTATATCCATACGTTTTGCCTTTGTCTTCTTTTGATGTCTAAGTGATTTAAATGGTTTGCAAATTAAATTCCATTGCCGATTTTATTGTGAACGTACTGTAGTAACTTTATTGTATATACAATTTGATGGTGTCGTTCTATTCCTAAGTGGCTTGCCCGATTTTGATAAAAAAAACCTATGCTGGATGATGCTTAAATCCCGTAGATATCGTTGTATTCTGTAGGTAGCCCCGTTTTCGAGTTCCAAATTTTTAAATTCACCCAATTTTTTTCAACATGATATATCACAGTAATTTTTATATAATTAGTGCGAGGCGGCGTGGCCTGTGCCTTGGAAGGTTAATAGTTTTAGAATTTCTATGTTATCAATTTAGGGCAGCGAAACTAAGGCTCTCCATTCGCTCGTGTACGCAACTGAAAAGGCTATTTCCAGACTTAATCCACATCGGATACAAGCTTAGGTTAGCGGATACGACGCGTCATTACAAGTTGAATAGACTTCGTAATGACGTTGGTAACTTGTCACGTGTCCTTTAAAGGTGATATGGTACACGTATGGTATTGACGTCATATGTGTATACAACCTTCGTGTGTAATGTTACTGTGTAACTAACCTGAAGCTGTAACCCATTTATGTCCCACTGATGGGCGCGAGTGTCGCAGCGGGAGTCTTGAAGCATACTAGTCCATGCGTGCAATTAACTCCAGCGGAGTTGCATTTTTGTACATTTTTAGTAATTTTGGCTTTGCATGACTGGGTATGTCCTTAGCACTACTTAATTTGTTAACAATATCAAGTTATATGAATGTATATAAAATTAGTTGAAAATAAATCCTAGTCGGTGTCGAAATGAATTGTAAGCCCAGTCATAATAGTAATTTTTTTTTTTTTACCTTTTCTTTTTAGTTCTTTTTAGTTTCTTTTATATAGCCTCAAATATATATGTATATATGTAAATATATATATTGTAATTTGTTCAGTCTGCTGATGGGATGGTGCATTTATGGGTGTGGACATTTTAAGTATATTAATTAGTCAAATTATATATACATATTTTTAATATTCATTATAATCTTTTATTTATATTAAATTATTTTTATATACATATATTGTTTATTATTATCATTATTATTATTATTATCATTATTGTTATTATTATTATTTTATATATATTCATTTCTGTGAAAGTATTATAACTATGTCGGATAATGATTCATATTGCTCTGCAGTTGATTCCGAAGATTCCTTTGCTTCCTGCGACGAATCTCTTTATAGTGAGTCATTGTTGCTGAAAAACCAATTACATTCCATTTTCAAGGATAACAAGTGTTTAAATGTGTGTCACATCAATGCTCAAAGCATACCGAGCCATTACTCTGAACTAGAATATGTGTTTTCCGGTGACCATATCCATGCAGTGTTGGTCTCAGAAAGTTGGCTGAAACCAGCGCTTAACTCTTCCTTATTTCCATTGCCGGGCTTTGTCCTCGTTCGGAATGATCGAACTGGGAAAGGGGGGGGAGGAGTAGCCATTTACGTGAGGGCTACATTAACGTATAAAATTGTTTTAGCCTCGCCCTCTTTCTATTCAGCATCTGCGGAATATCTGCTCTTAGAGCTGAACGTTAAGGGGAGCAGGGTATTACTGGGCGTAGTATATTGTCCTCCAACAATTGACTATTTTTCCGAATTAGAAAAGGCCTTTGATTCAATTGGATCTGGATATGCCCATCATCTCATAATGGGTGATTTTAACACCGACTTGCTGAAAGATTCACCTCGAGCACACAAGCTAACAGCCATTGTAGAATCAATTAACCTAAACATCTTGCCATTATCAGCGACTCATCACAATGTTGATACTGAATCCACCTGTATTGACCACATTTTCACAACTCATCCCGATCGTATACGGACATACGGCCAATTGGCAGCCCCAGGGTTCTCACGTCATGATCTCATTTATGTCGCGTATAAGATTAGACCGCCTAAGTACACGCCTACTGTTTTGCATATTAGAAACTTTAGGAACATTAACAACGATAAACTCTGCAAGGATGGCGCTAATCTGGACTTTTCTGCGGTGGAAGAAGCGTCTACAGTTGACAGGAAAGTCTCTCTTTTTAACACCACTGTTCTGAAACTGTATGACGCGCACGCCCCAATACATAGTATTAGGTTCAAACGTCCCCCGGCTCCTTGGATGTCTAATGATATTCTCATGGCGATGAGAAGACGCGATCGGGCATTCCGCGCCTTCAAAAAAGACCGTTCCGCTGTCAATTGGTCGTGTTTTAAAATAGCTAGAAATAGATGTAATCAGATGGTACGAACTGCTAAACGCCGACATATCCATAATAATATCATTAATTCTTCTCCTGCTGATATTTGGAAGTTCCTTCGATCCATTGGAATTGCTAAACCACCCTCTGTTGATTGCGGTTCTTCCATTTCTCTTGATTCTATCAACATTCATTTTGCCTCAACTTCTTCACTGGACCCTACAATCAAATCTCTCACTCAAGCTTCAATTTCTGCTATGCAATCACCTCTCACTTCTGCTTTCCAGTTTTCACCTGTAAACGAGGAGGAAGTGAGGAAGGTAATTCTGTCTATTAAATCCTGGGCAGTTGGCTGTGATGATATCGGTAGATCCATGATATTGCCGATAGTTGATAACCTACTGCCTGTTCTAACACACATAATTAATCACTCATTGTCATCGGGTGAATATCCCTGTCTTTGGAAAAAAGCATTTATTCGACCTCTCCCAAAAATCTCAAATCCTACCCTTCCCAACCACTTTCGTCCAATCTCAATACTGCCTTTCCTTTCTAAAGTTTTGGAAGCCTGTGTACACAAGCAAGTATCCTCTTTTGTCTTTAAATATAACCTACTGAGTGTACATCAGTCTGGGTTTCGTCCTGGTCATAGCACCACCACTTCGTTAATTAAAGTCACTGATGATATTCGACGGGGAATGGATGTGAAAATGGTGACTATAGTGGTGCTTATCGACTTTTCTAATGCTTTTAACACAGTCGACCACGATATCCTTACCTCCATACTTTCCCATCTAAACTTTACGCCTTCTGCCCTTGGGTGGTTTACATCGTATCTTCGCGATCGTCAACAATCAGTCCGATTAGATCAATCACAATCTGATTGGACTAACATAAACGCTGGCGTTCCGCAAGGCGGTATTTTATCTCCTTTATTATTTTCGTTGTTTATCAACTCAATCACTTCTGTTATTCATTGTTCGTACCATCTCTATGCGGATGACCTACAATTATATGTGCATTCCAGCATCGATAATATCTGCAATGCTATCGATGAAATAAATCGAAATCTTGAAGCGGTGAAAGCGTGGTCAGTTCAATATGGTATAGTTGTGAACCCTGTGAAGTGTCAGGGAGTCATAGTAGGCAGTTCAAGACTGCTGTCAAAGGTGGACTTGTCGAGTCTGCCTGGGATAGTGTATAACAACACCACAATTCCATTGACGAGCTCTGTAAAGAACCTTGGCCTCATCTTGGACACCTATATGGACTGGCGAATGCAAGTTGCTGAAGTTAGCCGTAAGGTTAATTCCTCTCTGCAGTCCCTTTATCGGCTTAAGAATTTCTTACCGAGTCAGACCAAGGCAATGTTGATATATAGTCTCGTTCTTCCTGTCATTGATTATGCGGATGCGTGCTATCCAGATCTCAATGAAGAGCTTCTTGATAAACTAGAGCGCCTACTTAACAATTGCATTAGGTTTATCTTCAACCTACGTAAATACGATCATGTCTCTGACTATCGGAGCCGGCTTAAATGGCTTACTATTCGTCAAAGGCGTAACTCTAGAATTCTATTGGTTCTGTATTCTCTTTTACACGATCCAACTTCTCCTCCGTATCTTAAGGAAAATTTTCAGTTTCTCTGTTCTACTCATAACAGGGAGCTACGTTCATCCAATAATCTCAAGGCCTATATCCCTCCGCATAGTAGCACCTTCTTCCATTATTCCTTTTCTGTTCAGGCTATACTACTCTGGAATGCCCTACCCCTTGAAATACGCAAGGCACCGAGCAAGTGCTCATTCAAGAGGTTAGTCCGGGAGCATTACCTGCGTGACTCTAACTCCAATTGAGTTAT
>DWEM01001468.1:0-14172 GCA_018245935.1 Agara belti belti | reverse complement strand
TTTTTTTCAACATAGTCTCCTTATAACTCTGCACACTTCTCCCAGCGATGCTCCCATCTCTGTAACGCGTCCAAATAGTACTCGGCGTTTTTCTCTGCAACATAATTGTTCGAGAAGGTGATTGCCTGTTCATCTGACGAAAGTCTCCGTCCTCCGAGAGCATATCTCTACTGCTTTCCAGCAAACATTCGGTAGTATATGGACAGGAAAATAATCATACAAAATACATACAAGGTTCGTTTTCCAACTGTATTTAATATTGCTCTCATTGTTTATGGTAATTCATACATTTAGTAATGTGGCCTTCAAGATGAGTAAAGTACCTATATAATGTCATACATATTAAAAACCTACAATCTGCTCTGTCCATACGAGTCGTAAAGTTAATTTTCGTACCGTTTGTAAATAGAGAAGATACAAACATATCCTACATGCGGAGATAGCATTAAAAGTAATTGAGTTTATTGCCATTCGAATTTTAACTTTATCACATTCGCAATAAAGATATAAGTCCGGATACGTGACATTAGATTTTTGGGGTGCAATATTATCTTCCTCACATTCAAATAAATGGGAAAAAACTGGGGTCCGACGGACGAACTTTTTAATTCGTAATTACAGGACAGCGTCCAAGCTTTAAGCACCATTAACTTTTTTCCTAAACGTCTGTGTTGTTCGGGTACCACTGTACACTATTATGTATATAAATAATAAAAGTTTAATGTGTATTCCGAATTGTCTTAGTAAATCTATGAAAAGCGTACTCAATTTTGCTTACATAGTGTTATTTTACATTATACATTTGCCGTATAAAAAAAATACTTCGCCCAATATAGAGATATAAAAATTATAAGCGATCCACGATTTGAAGTAAAAGAAGCTGTATATTTCGTCGAAACAAATATAATCTTGACATCATATTTGAAAAAATAATTAAAAGCCTTTTTAAAAGGCACCTACTAAATGGGATTGAAACGTGCTCGAAAATCAATACTACACAGATATAATAGAATTTCTAACATAGGGATTTGTCTCCTAAAACTGAAATGGAAATAAAATATCTTATTTCCCAATTCCAACAGTACGAAACCGCGAGTAAAGTAGGTAGAAATGTGCTTTCATCTCATAACGTCGTGTTTAACTCCGAAACTCGGGCTCGGATGCCAAAGTGCGTCGTTAGCAGATCTGTACTTGACGATTTTATTGCAAACCCCGTGGCGTATTATTGAGAGGCATTGCAGGCTGAATGTCAAATAGAAATGTCATACAATAACGCCCAGAGCTTATGTATGTCATGTCGCAGGAGTCCCAATTTTGACTGCTGACTGCTCGTTTACTGTAAATTTTTACAAATTCTTTTAAATACGTTGCTATATCTGAATGGTTATCCATACTCTTATGAGTATATACATGTTTAAGGTAAACAGCTGCATTAAGTACTTCAATATGTCAACTTAATACATTTCAGTGATTTTAAACATTAAATAACAAAGGATATATTTTTTTTACTTAGAATGTAACACTTCAAATCTTCAAATAAAGTAAGTATGCCGTCAAACTATGTATATCTCTCAAAGCAAGGTAAGAATATGCTCCAGAGTGAGTGAGTGAGAGAGTGACAACTGACGTGCTCTCTACTTGAGAGATAAATCGCCGATTGTCCTGACCAACGCCATCTAGTGTCGAAACTTAACAACTAGGAAATCGTGTGGAAAGCAAATGTGTCGTATGGGTATTGATTGGTCGATCTATAGACAGTTGAGGATATCATTTCTGATTATTACACGCTCTGTGGAAAATCACAAGAGCTCTTCTCACCTCCCTTACGCTAGTTATCACATTTTTTGATGTGCGTGCGGCTTTTTTGTCCACTTCACACGCTCTTTTTTACTTTGTTATGACGAATGTCGTGCGTGGATTAAACATTACAATGCACGATATTGAAAAGATTGAATATCCTTTGTGTTGATGGGTATGCAATTAATTTCTTATTGGGGTTTCGTTAACCCCATAACGTTGAAACATATTATGAATGAATGTAATTATCTTACCTGGTGATTTAATTTCGTTTTTATCCCGTAAAATTATGTTGACGATTGTCTATATATCAGCGATAACCAGAGACGTAACATATTTATTTTCAAAACGGGGTAATTAAAAACCAGTTAAAATACCGTCACAGTGCTTTTTGCAATTTATTCGTGATACCAGACTATACAGTTATATTGTCTGAAGCTATCTAACGCTTTTCTTCCGTATTGAAAGAAAAACAAGACGTCAAAACTACTCAAAGAACCCTTTCACACCTGTCCACAAGTACGGTCCCCAATTTGGCGACGTAACGAAAGCTGCTTTGATTTTCCCGGTCCCGAGCTAGTCATCCACGAACACGCTTTTTCAATTACGTAAATAGTTCGCCATTTCTAACTTTTATTGGAGCGTCCGCGCAAAGAGATCACATATCCATTATGTTGATACGCCCTGTCAGTGCTACTTAGTAAAGGAACTGAAGACGAAAGAAGTACATATACCAATACAGTTTTCATTAATATATCACTAGGGTGGGAGTGGAGAAGTGATGGAGAAACGACATATGTCGAAGAATTGCTAGGATTTTGTGGTGTTTTTCATATTATACGTTTGGACCAAAATAAAAGGAAGTTATTTAATTATATTACATTTTGAAAAGTTATTAATTATGTTGTCATTTTTGTAGTAACTGAATTACTTGGATTGATTTTCTAGGACATAATAACATAAAGTGTTTCTATGTACTTTTGTATGTCTAACAAGTTAATATCATTAATTTTTTAGTTAGTAGTAGTATTAAATTGATATTAAAATTTACCTACTTGTCACTCTTTGTGAAAATAAATGATTTCGTCTGCATTGTTTTGAATTAATATATATTATTCACGCCTTATTGTTGTTTCCGCAAGTAATAAACTTTACTGTGTTAAAACATATACATATAAAATTTTTAAACGACAGGCATACTAATATTTTCGTCCAATACAAGCAGAAAAGAATACCATCTATGTCGCGACATTAAAGTTGAATAAAAAATGAAAATGAAATAGAAATGAGCAAAGCTGCTAAGTAAGCAGTACTGAAATAATTTCCACAGCTCAAATAAACCCTTCTTCGTAAATTAAAGCACTTCCTTTGTGCTGAAGACTGACAGACAGCACATTGTTTTGTGGCACACAATTGCGGAAAAAAGCTTACAGCCGTGCAATTATGAGTTGAATATGATTTATAAGAAAAGAAATGTGAGAGTTGATGAATGCACTCTTTATATTTGAGTACTAAAAACAGCATAATTGTACTATCATTGTACGGCAATATTAATGAACTTCGTCATAATAACTGAAATAATTAAAGCTACCTTTCAATTGAGCTATGCTCCACAGGAAAAATTGGCTCACATTTATCACCGTATTAGACAGACACACAACAATATAATCTGTTCTAACTTTATATGCTAATTTTCTGCTGATATCTCTTTCTTGCTGATTTTTATTTAATATACAATGCATAAATTGCTATTTATCGTCTAAGGTGTGGGTGTATACGATTTAATATGTAAGCTGTTAATTTATATTCAAAAGAGGCAAATAAAACGTTCTTCACATTAACGGAGCCTAAATTTATAATTGCGCCGGAAAGGGGCCAAGCGTCAGGGATTATTAACTTTTTCTCGATCCGAGCGCGTTCCAGAAATTACTTTTCGCTGGTCAGCGCGGAACTTCAAGCGTCATTAAATGTACGAACTCCCTTAAATTTTATTCATTATTTCACTACATTTTGTGTGAATTTGTTTTTCTCGCTCGAGGATTAGAAAAATAAACAGTACGTTTTTTCCCGAAAAGCGTTGCGAAGAAAATTCTCGTTGTAGAATAAAATAATTCTCATATAGAAAAATTATCTAGTATCAAAGTGTTTATTTTTAATATCGCCCTGGATAACAAGGAATTTGCATTTATGATTGAATCTTAAATATTGATGCGACGTAACGCTTGAAGATCCCATAGTCCAACTTTTTTTAGTGAAAATTTGACATTGTAAAGTTATAGACAATTTCATCAAATATACCTAGAACATGTAACGTGTAATAAAAGAAATATGAATTTTTTGTTTAATTGTTTAGTTGTCGGTATAATCTGACGGATTCGAATAATATTTTATTTGTCATATTAAAGTTAATCACAGTTATAGACGAAAATATACTAACTAAAAACTGTAGAACACAACCGCCGGGAGACTTATAAATCTCAAGCTTAAAGCTCCTTACCGAAGCAGACCGCGAGAGACTGCAGTTCGACTTTACATACATATACTTGGGCGAAAGCGATCCAAAAAATTTCGCGGCAAGGAGATTTAACTTAACTTTCACTATATATTCAACTTCAACGTTACTTAGTTGCGAAAATGTATGTGAAAATATTATTACGACACAGTACGAAATCACTATTAAACGTGTGGTTATACTAAGACCGTCTGCAAATTTAGTCTTTCTTAAATCGAAATATTATTCTAATAACAATATTTTGACTAAAGGCGGATTTATATCTATTGTATCTCAAGGCTTTAATTATGTAAGTGTCAACTTTTGACTTCAGTTTAAGAAGTTTATTCGAATTTCGTATTCATGAATTCCCAATGTAATGTGTGAGGTTGATGAACTCGTATAATGTTGCAATTTTTTATTATATTACATACCTATTTATAGTACATTACTATTTCTTAATTTTATTACTAGTAATATACCTGTCACACCGCCTTTGATGCAAACAATTTGACTTGACAAACAAACAAACACAAACAAACAATTGACAAACAAAGACGGACAGACAGAAAATGTTTAATGCATAATAAAATACAAACAAATATTTTAAATAATGCATAAATACACATGTTTTATAAGGTTTTCTTTTTTAGGTTTTTCATGCTGTGATGATCTCAAAACAAACAATATATAAAATATATTTTTTAATTAATAACATAATGCCTCGTTCGTTCTTCATTTGTCTCCATCGTTATACTTTTCTACAACTGCCAAACCTGCCACGTGACAGGAGAGCACATCCGTGTTATACATCATAGCTAGTCGCGCTGTGTATTCTCCACAAAATTCATGGTTTATAAAGTCCTTTGCAAACTCGATGGACAACGTCAAACCGTCCAGTGAGTATTGGCCCTGAAAAGCGTAGCATTCATAATATCTGAATCTAAAAGTATGCTATAAACGTAGACATCGGACCCCTCCGCGACATATATTTTTGTGGTATCTTATAAGGTTCGAAATAGGCTAACAATTGCCAATTTTGTATACAATAAAGATGTCACTTGAACCAGTCAGTGTAATGTATGTTAATATCTCGTGGATGATTGTACATTGGAAAACCTATTATAATATTACGCTGTTTTACTATAGAACATTTCTGTTCTCTCTTCTATTTTCCATCCGTCCATCGTCATTTAGAAGCCTATTGCTAGACATAGCCCCCACCAAATCGGTGCTGCTTCATGTGTTCCAGAAGTTTCTGAATCCGCGCTTGAAATTCTATCATTGCTATTAAACTATAGCTTTTACTAATGATATAACATTTCTAATGCTTCTTGTAAAGTTCCTGCAGTAATTTTGCTTTACCTTAGGTATTGGACAAGACGTAGTATTAAACTTCTTCGCAATCGGATACCAAGGGACGTCTGTTTTTTTCAAACTTCCACAAAAGTTCTCTTGGGCACTGTACATCGGCTCGTCCCCGAATTCCGTACATTTGAATACTTGCAAATCCATCTGTAATTTAATCATGATTAAAAATTATATGCAATTGACTGTAGTCTTCTATAGAAAATCATAAGGAACTATTTATAGGCAGACCAAACCTGGTAACATTGCACCAAGACCTTAATGTGGCTGAAGACCCATGTGCCTCCAACTGAGTCATATACTCGAAATAAAAACTTTGTATTATAAAACATACGTGATTAAGAAATTCAATATTAATTTTCCCTAGATACTATAATAGTACACATAGCCGATCCAAGTAACCAAATGACTAGGTGAAATCATTGGACTATCGCTTCGTACCCTCCAGAAGATTACGTGTTCCATTCCCGGCTAGTCAAATAACTTACTTATAAATCGTTATACATATTTACGTAATTGTTTTTCTTTGTGTTCAGCCCACCTTACGAAAACCCACTGGTGATATGAGACGACAAAAGAGAATGAGCGCTTTGTAGACAAATGTGCTACATCCTAGAAGATTGCACCACGCTAAACATGAGATGAACTCGTAAACATTAGCAAAACCTAAATACATACAAGCAAGGTAGCAAGTTACAATAAAAAACTAACTGTAAAAAATTTCCTATTAAGATACACGTTATACAAATTGATACTAACGTGAATACCATCTTCAAAGTCTTCCATAAATATGAGATTCCCTTTCAGTTGCAGACCTCCCTCATCCTCAGAGCTTGATGCACTTCCTAGCTCAACGTCTTCAAATTTAAAGCGATTGTTTTCAAAGTCCGGACAACTTCTTAATGCATCTGACCATTCTGCTGCGTAGTACGGCTTAACAAAATGTTATGGTGTTCTTATTATAATACCGTGTTAAAGATAAATTTATCAACATGTGTATATATAAATCTTAACGGGTAATAATGTTCAGTTCATAAAATTACTTGTTAAGCAACATTTAATACATTAGGTGTTAAAATAATATTATACTGTATGTCATGTCATGTCATGTTGTGACTAACTATTTTATACAAATTAATACAGTATATGTTTCGGCTGAATAAGCTAAAGCTGAAATTTCGTGGTAATATGGTTTTACTTTAAATGATTTCTAACTAGCTTCTCTCAACATTCACTCAAGATACCTTTCAGTACCTATTTATATTCATATCTACATGCATTCGTGAATTCAAAACGAAACATATTTAACGTCACATAATATAGCATTAATACCTGTCAAATTTAGGATTGAACAGCGTACATAATATATAACAAAACAATTTAACGCCACATACCTAACCAGAAAACAGTACCTACTATTATGTTATGTAATATAAAAATACTGAAAATAAAATTTGTATATTTAACGTGCTTAAAAAGTGTTGAATAAAATACATCGCAGATGCTTTAGTAATAGTTTTACTTACATTTCCGCCTAAACAAAAGGCACAGCAAAGATACAACAACGCGAATGTCAAGAGCATTTTCATCACAACTTTGCGCTCTATCAAATGACATTGTATGTAGAATATCGTTTTCTATTTAAGGCAGACAGATAGTAATCTCAATTGTAAACGTGTAATATAATGAAGTGTAATGATGGGTGAGCGAATAGCGTTATTAGAAGTAACGTTACAATAAACCTAACATTGCATGACTAGTGACTATCAACAAACACGCTATATTGTTTTGTGACATGACATCATGATCAACTATGCACAATGTCTCCAGTAAATCCTCAATACCCTGTTCCATTGCGCAGTATAAACGTAATAATAATCGTTTTGTTGTCTCCGTCGTAGGTACAAACAGACGTAATATTACAATCCTGAAGTTTGGAAATCACTGGATTAAATGCTCCCTTCCGTGAACGAAGATTATACTAAATTCAAGAAACGCAAAAGGTTGCTAATCCTTAAACTTAGTGCCTAGTCAATAAACGAATCGTTATAGTGCATCTTCAACCGCTTATCAATAGATAACTCGCTGTATTCTAAACTTATACAAACACAATATTTACAATGTATATTTTAAACTACATCGAAAAGCTCAACGTACGTAGACTTGGAACTTAACTAGTTATATAAGTTACATTAGATTTATCCAAAACTACCTTTCTTCTGAATTTATTTAGAGAGAGCGATAAACTTTAAAGGTTTTAGATTTACCAAAGGACAGAGAAATGCTTATAAATTCAACGAAATAAACGTACAAGTGAAATAAAATATAATATTTCTGTTATCGATACCAAAACGCCTGAAGGATGTTTCGTTAACGATCAGCTCGCGATTGAATGCTAGTAGAATTTAAAATGGGCGAAATATATTTTATATTGTCTGTTATCGTTCCGGTATCATTTGAAACGTGTAAATAAAATTACTATTCAAATTGATACAACCAATACCCCTCGCGCCCTTCACTCCAATAAGTAACAAAAAAATGGCGGCTTATGGAAACTACATATATCATTTCCAATATAGTAGTTTTATGTAAATGGCGCCTACTTTTAAACTGTCGTAATTTTTAGATTCCGATTGGAGTTTCCCCTCAGCGTATTTGTTATCTTTCAGTGAATAAATGAATGTATTCACAGTTTTGATTTATTTAACGTTTTTATTTCAGTCTCCCGCGTTACGTTTATATCGTTTGAATAGAGTAATACGTTAGCTGTGAGAAATATTGTTGTTTAGTCAACTTAAAATGCCTGCTAAATAACTAAATCCTAATACTATTCTCTTTATTACAGCAGAACTTTATTATCAAATATTACGGACACAATTATTGTAGGATTGAATAAAAATTCAATCACAAACAAGATCATTGTATCTGAAATCGGCTACTATACTAACAGAGCTGAATAAAAACTAAAGCAGGCATCAAGATATTGAGTCTTAAAACCTCTTCTAGATGTATGTGGTATTATGTCTGGAGCATAATCAAATATGATCCAAACCTCCATAATCACAGAATCGATAACAGTGCAACGCAAAAAGGGTTGTAACCACGCCAATAAGAACGAGTAACTTTCATTCTGTACATGGTTATAGATTTGTGATTTAAGCTTCAAAGTATTATTGTTTAACTATTAACCAAAATAAACTTGCCTTATTTTATCGTCAGACCAAAGGTAAATATCAATTGATATGTAGGTATATATAACTTTGATGACGTTAAGAAAGTTCACAGTGTATTTTTTATCTTAATATGTTTACATTGGTAATGTAATGTTTTTGTCCATGTGTAGCGTGTGAAAAAAAACATCGTTATCTGGTTACTTTTAAGTAAGAATAAATATAGCTTTCCTTAACTGTTAGGGAATGTACTCCTGAATATGATGATGAATGACTGCAATCTTAATGTAATATAAAAGGATGAACACGATAAAATTTCAAACCAATGTTGTGCTTAAGTTGCGAGGTATGTCTTCGACGGCATTAAAGGAAACGTGGATTAATAAAATTTTGGGTCACCAGACTCGCATAACTTCGAAGGGGTAAATGATTTAATTATGCGCATAGAATTGCCAGCGCTCCACTTAATTTGATTGCGAGTGACACCTATATGCAAATGATACGTTACGACTAATTGAATATCTTTGTTCCTTCAAATGGGAACTCTCGATGACTTTTGGGATTTGCCTCCCCTTCCTGAGCATCATTTGAATTTATTTGTTCTATTTAAATTTTATCGTTATACCTTCGGTGAAAGGTCGAAAGCGAAATACCGATATACTGATTAAGGCTGAAATTCTTTTGGGCATTTTTTGTGTTTCCGAAAAAATCTGATTCTAATCATAAATAAATAGCATCGAAGAAACAATATGATCGACCTTGGAAATAAAAAAAAATATATATTTTGTATACAGTTATATTCGTTGACTGGTAAAATGGATAGTGGGATTTTCTAAAATAACAAAATTAAATGACTGTAATTATTGAATATTGTCAAGAATTCATACATTCACTTATGGCACAAACAATGCAAAATCAAAAGTTGAATTTGTAACATAATTAGCAATGTATTATCTCTCCATTTATAAAATATAGCTATTTTAACCTAAACATTTGAGTTTCTCATGGTGTCTTTAATCCAGTCGACATAGCTAGCGACAGAAGTGTAGACGCCCGGCCAGCCGTCCCTACCGCATCCGTAGCCAAATGAAACGACAGCTACCGTTTCCCAAGTACCACCGACGTTCTTCATGAGTGGTCCACCGGAATCACCTCTGCAAGCGTCTTCAGCGAACACACCGCCAGCGCAAATCTGCTTATCCGTTAGTATGGCGCCGAGAGTTTGGTATTTCGAGTCGCATTGTCTCTTGTTGAAGATAGGTATACTCAGTTTTAGTTTAACTACACTGCTGCGTCCTAGTAAAAAAAGAGCAACATTGGTTAAATTAAGCAATAAATGACTAGAGAATTATTCATCAAGATTTTTAGATTATGCAATTCACAATGAACTCAGTATAAAACTGATGGATTAATGCCACACTGATCATGAAACATTACTGTGTAACCTGTCTCCTCTCGGAAAACTATTTCACTGCTTATTATGCTTACAACGATGTACGTCCGAACACCATCTTTTATGAGGTCCCTATCGCCAGAAACCTCCTTTTTGTCACTTCTCGCGACAAGCAAGAAGTACCATACCTATATTTTCGTCCCGCGCTACAAGGACAGGCATTGGTGTGAACTATCTCACCTCATTCCTACAGTTTAAGACGTCACGTAATATAAAATCACATGCTGCTCTATTTCACAATCAACCTTCAACTCAACCACATGGGGTGTACGTACTCATCCAACAATAAAGGCATCGAAGCATATCACGCTATAAACCCGACGCAATTACAATTATGAAGTCTCCTACCACTGGTACGATACGCGCATTAATTTTGCATTAAGTTGACCAATATTCCAAGAACAGTGTGCTTAAAGGAGTTATAAAATCAATAGCGTAATACGTACCCGATAAGGTTTTTCCCCAGCCGGCCACGAACAAGTCATTGCCGACATTCAGCCGCGTGTTGCTGCTCACCAAACAGATCGGTTGCACGTAATCTGTCAAATAAATGTCAATATTACAAAAACGCAGAACAAAAACCAAACGCTAGCTAGCTAGAAATCAAGCAGACGATTTAGAAAGTCATTGTTCTTTCCCTTGAAAAATAGGCTTGCGTTTGACTACGAGCTCAACTGGTGGTAAGTGAAGTAAGTAAGGATGTAGCACGCTTGCCTAGTAAGTGCCTCTTTATATGAATCTATCAAAATCATTTCCATCTGAAATATTGCCGGAACGCTATGATGTGGGACTCTTCAAAAAAGCGTAATAATAGCTCGTCTTCAAAACCGCAGGGCATTGTCTTCAGCAAGAGGCATTGTCGCCTCCACCGGTGTTGGTAACTTCAGGGATAGGCTGTTGATGGCACCACCGCCAAGCATTTCCCTTTTCAAGCAACAGTCAGGTATACATAAAAAATAGGTCACACTAAGCCCTAAACAGTAATTCAACCTGTGGATTCATCACACTCTGAATTGCAAAACCTGTGATGCCGTGGCGCCAGCATGCGTATGTACACCATAAGTACTGTATGAAACCTCTGCATAATCCATTCACTGAAGCTTTGACACACATGTACTACTAAGCAATGACACAAGATGATTATATAGTACATTAGTTGGCGCAGCTGGCCACAACTTTATCGAAGTTTAGTCGGCTTGGGTCCTATTAGAATCTAATATCAGATCCGCCGCGGTCAGTCTTGCCTTGTCTCGCCTTGTCTCAGTATAGTTGAACACGTGTTACGTCATGTAAGATTATTTGTACGTCGTTTGGATGTTACGGCTAACAGGTATTTGTGAAGAAGGAACAAGTTGACATATTTGCGGTAGGCAATTAACGCTGTTAATACAAGTGATAATTACAATTAGAGGCAATAATTACGTCACTATATGGAAGTGCTAATAACGATCAATATCGTTTTTTTTAAATTAAAATTCTCTACACATATGTATAACTAATGATGGTCACTTGAGTAAAATATTCGCGGATTTTTTTATTATAATTCGCAAGAAATTTTCCTCCTTTTTTTCCGCTTACTAATTAGTTTCAAAGATAAGGTAAAATAAAAAAAGATTGATGTGAGTTTTATAATAACTTATGAAGTAACCAATTTTAGATGAGCTTAAAAGAGCGGAAAAACTAGATTTATAATTGGCAGTCCAGATATTTGGAAAATGATACAAAAAATTATGTCATTCTCAATACAATGTATATAATAGCTTGATGTTCTCGTAAATTAGTCTATTTAGCCAGCAACGATCGTTGACGTTAAATTATAAATAACGTCAATATCGAACAGTACGTATTTACTACGTATTAAATAAATCACAAATGGTTATTAAATAACTAAATGGCACAAAGACCACAGCAGATGTGTAATTGTCAGCTGTATAACTTAATAAACAATAAAACTGAACATGAACTAAAAAAAATCGAAAATGGCAAAGTTAACTCGAGGGAGTTAGGCACAAAAATTTTTTGAACGTATAACATTCAATATTTCACTAAAACAAAAAAGTAAACAATAATTTAGAACGTAAGAAATGGAAACGAAACTGTCTACGAATTTCAATGGTAACATGACTTTTTTCTAGGAATTTCATTGTATAACATTTTTTGTAACGTTCTCTATTCGAAATTATCATCGTTTTTTCACACTCAACGCCCTGAGAAATAATTTTCTAACTTAAACGGAAAAGTAGCGATATCACATTTTTCAAATTTAATAATCTTCTATGTTTTTAAATTTTTTAGATGTTTGTTAAAAACCGATTTATATCTTTTGTCACTATTGGAAAACAATAACCTCGCCCGTTCTACATAGAAGCAACACCTCAATACAGTAAGTGCATGCTCATGCACTAAATAAAATTAAAGAGATAGTATTAAAATTACATTATGCCATTAAGAAAGCTATGAATTTAAAATGTTTACTTACACGTAAATCTAGCTCTCTGCGCGAGACGCACGAGAGAGATGTCGTCTCGTCTATTTTTGTTCTTGTCAGAAAAGCCGCTGTGAGGGTAGGTAGAGTGGACAGAGTATTCTTGTACCGGGTCAGCACAGCTGCCGTTGATGCAGTCCACATCGTTTTGTATGTCGTATTCGCCCAATCGGACTGTAGCCCTACACGTGAAATAAAAAACAATTTTAAAGTATCACTCACAATACAAATTACTTAAATAAAAATGGCACTAATATATTCCGTTTTTTTTTTAAATGTAAGTTTGCATAATTTTTACGGCTGATATGATATATGCTGATGAAATTATAACAAATTAAATACATGTAGGCTCTAGTTATAATTAATATTTCACATACGAGCATACGTACGAGCTCCACCGTTTAAAAGACCGTAAACTTGTCGCCGTGGCCGAAACCGGCCTGGACAACATCATCATCATTAATATGTATAAACAAATCTGTATATAGACATAAATAAATATGACGAGCAATGGTTCTGATTATCAGCTGTGTTATTAAACGGAAACGGGTCATAACAAGAAATACGAGTGTACGGGATTTCCAAAACGGTCGGTAAGTAAATGTTTCTGCGATCAAGTTATCGGTCCAGGGTTTTACCCTGGCGCAGACATGTTGAAACTGCTTCTTTGAATTGTAATCAATATATGTAAGGATTTTGTTTATATTTTTTATCATCAATAACATCAACGAACAGCATTAGACTTGATATCATTACCGTATATAGTTTCACTAAATGTACGATGCACTCGACTAAGGACGTAATTGCTATGACAAAATTCCGTGAAATTGCAAAACTCGTTGGTGAACAATTGAAATAAAAAGTGTCTGCAGGTTTTTCTTGTTTGAGCAAAATTAAAGAATACCACACGATAGAGGTTTTAAATATTCTTGTTTCAATAAAATTAAAGATTATCATACGGTAGAGATTTTAAATATTCTTGTTAGAGTCAAAATAAAAATTACCGTACGGTCAAGTTTTTAAACGTTCTTGTTTGAGTAAAATTAAAGATTATCATACGGTAGAGATTTTAAAAGTTCACAGCGACCGTAAATATTAATAATAATAACAATAAAAGCTCAGGACAACACCACGCACACTGTGTTATGATAACCAGACAAATGACATATATAAATCACAAAAATATGAATGTCGGCTCCTGTAGTACGCAGGTAAGCGGAGTGGGTAAGGAAGGTCCGCCTATATTTTATGACCTACTCAAAAATTCATTTCAAGCGGAGGAAACGGTGGTGCCTCTAGTGTTATATATCGACTGGCCTCGTGGTCGAGTGGTTAGAGATTCTGACTGCTAAACCGGAGGTCGTGTGTTCGATTCCCACCCAGTGCAAACTTTTGTAATAATAATAAT